>JANRFK010006699.1:79591-90691 GCA_030068395.1 Apalone spinifera | reverse complement strand
CCCCCCCCCCCCCCCGCCTTATTTATTCTTGGATATGGACTTCTAATACTCATGATAACATTTATGAGTTAAAAAACATATAGAAAAAAGAGAAACTAGTACCCCTCCTTGTAGTGATTTGTGGCTGAGAGGTGTGGCTCCCAGAGTTGGTTTGCATGTCTCTGCATTCTCCGTTCTGTCTTCCCTGACTCTGACTCTCCTCATCTAGGAGTTGGGATCAGTCACCCATTGAAGTCTGTTGCCACTTCACATTCCAGGCATGGCTACTTGATGAATCTGTATCACAGAGCAGGTCTGCTTCTATCCTGCTGAAGAGCCAGCCCCACAATGGGACCTCAACTTAGTTCTTAATGCTCTAAGGCAGGGGTGGGGAACCTAAGGCCTGGGGGCCGGATGTGGCCCCTGGCTTGCCTGGATCTGGCCCCCTGAGGCTTGGAACTCTTTTCCTTTCCCCCCAGCATTGGGTAGCCCACACTGGCACTCAAGTCCCCTCACCATTCCCCCGTGGGGCTGGAGCACACAAAATCTACTAGCCTGTGCCCTCCTAGGTTATGGTGTGCAAGGTGCATGTGGGGAGTGTCGTTCTCCTCAATTGGGGGCCATGTCAGTGACGATTTGGGGTTTTTTGCTTCCTGCTTGTGTGCATCCTCCAACTGATTTTTTTTTTGTGTGGGTCAGCAGCCCCAACCCAAAAATGGTTCTCCCACCCCTGCTGTAAGGGAACTCCCATTTAAGCCAATGGGGCGGAGTTGTTTGAGTCATTTGTCCCTAAAAACCTCATTCCTTATAGCCATTACTTCAGCTGGGAAAATATGGGGGCCAGAAGTCTTGATGGTTGATCCATTTGTACATGGTGTTCTTTACCCTAAGGCAATGCACACTTTGCCTGCCTGCCTGAAGGTTTTTCCAAGTTCCATGTTAATCAGAAGGTTCACTTACTGGAATGTTATCCATGAGCCTTGTGACTGGTGTGGAGAAAGTGAATAAGGAAATGTTTGTTCACCCTTCCATAACACACAAACTAGCAGTCACCCAATAAAATTAATAGGCCGGTGGTTTAAAATAACAAAAGGAAGTACTTCACACAATGCATATTCAATCTGTGGTACTATTGCCTGGCTACCAGAGGATGTTTTGAGGGACAAAAATGTAACTGGGTTGAACGAAGAACTAGATAAAGTTGGTAGAGGTTAGGTCCTTCAATGACTATTAGACAAAGTAGTAAGGGATGCTGTTCCAGTGCTCTGGGTGTCCCTAAGCCTCTCACTTCCATATGCTAGAACTGAACGATTCCTTTGTTCTTTTCATTCTCTCTGAAGTACCAGGAGTTGTCAGTGGTCTGCCTACTGGGTTAAATGGGCCATTGGTCTGGGTCTTACATACTGCGGTGTGTATGAGGCCCAGCAACGGCTTGCTTTTTTAGTCACTTGGAAACTGGATACATTTCAGGGGCTGGGAAGTCAGACTAGAGAGTGCCCATTGTGGCATTTTAGGTGCATGGTGGGGTAATCTTGACAGATATGGGGTTGGAAAGTCTGAAGTAAGTGTTCAAAATTATGAGTTTAACATTTGGGATTTGTCCCTGTCTTTCATATTTTTGTTTGTTTTTAACCACAGGCTTCCCTGTCCATAACCTGGTATTAAGGAATGAATCTATCCGTTGCTGGAGCAACATCCCATTTATCACTGTGCCCCTCAGTCGAACCCATGGCAAGTCATTTGCACATCGCAGTGAGCTGAAGCATGCTAAAAGAATTGTGGTGAAGCTGGGGAGCGCTGTTGTGACTCGAGGAGATGAGTGTGGATTGGCTCTTGGGCGGTTGGCATCTATTGTTGAGCAGGTAACTTTATGGCTCTAAAACTTAGTGCTCTTGCAAACTGGCTAGTCAGTGTCTCCTTAAAGTTTGTACATTAAAATTTAGCAGGAGACTTGAATTGCCATTTCTATCATACTGTGGCAAAACTGAGATGTGTACAGAAGAGCAAGATGTAGTGAGGCAGAAGTGGCCTAATCTATGTAAAGAGTGGTGCAAGAGGAGAACATGTAGTAAGCAGAAATAATCTAATGGGAGTTCTGTCTTCAGTTGGAGGAGGAAGAGCCCTCAGAGAATAGAGGGAAAATATTTTGCCCTAGGGCCTACGCTGAAGTCGGAAGTGAGTATCTTCTGTTGCCACTTCATATGTTGAAGAATACCTGTAGAATATAATCCCAATGAATAGTGTTCCATCAGCTTCATTGATTGCAATTACCTCAGCCAAGAGAGTTTCAGCGTTGAGGGCCCTCACATCAGAACCCCCATACAGTTTTCTTTAAGGACAAGGTTGGGCTGAAGATAGGGAGGTGTGGTGGGTTCCAGTGTATAAGGGTTGCCCTGAAGGTAGGGTGGTGGGCTGGGTTCTGGCATGGCTCAGAGGATAAGGCATTTGTCTGGGAGCCAAGGGTGGCGGGTTCAAGCCCTGCCCCAGGAGCCCCACCCAGCATTCCTCCCCAAGGTAGTCTCACTTTTTCATATGTCTCAGGACATTTACCTACCAATTTTCTTCCCGAAACCCCACCCCACACCTAGAGAGCAGGCCATACTCTCCCTAGATGCTAGATAGGCTCTAGCGTTTTATATAGAAAGAGCAAGAGAGTTCCATAGATCTCCACAACTTTTTATTTCAATAGACAAGAGGATGAAGGGCTCACCAGTATCAGCCCAGTGCTTATTCTCCTGGACCACTTCCTCCATTAGAGCTTGTTTCCCCTTTATTTGGCACTGGTGAGGCCACATCTGGAGTATTACGTCCAATTCTGGGGTCCACACTACAGAAAGAATGTGGACACATTGAAAGGGGCCCAGAGGAGGGCACCCAAAATGATTAGGGGGCTGGACCACATGACCTACAAGGAGAGTCTGAGGGATTTGCGCTCACTTATTCTGCAGAAGAGAAGAGTGAGGGGGGATTTGAGAGCAGCCTTCAGCTTCCTGAAGGGAGGTTCCAAAGAGGACGGAGAGAGGCTGTTCTCAGTGGTAGCAGATGGCAGAACAAGGAGCAATGGTCTCAAGTTACAGAGGGGGAGGTCTAGTTTGGATATTAGGAAAAACTGTTTCCCTAGGAGGGTGGGGAAGCACTGGAATGGGTTCACTAGGGAGGTGGTGGAATCTCCATCCCTAGAGGCTTTTAGGTCTTGGCTTGATAAAGCCCTGGCTGGGTTGATTTAGTTGGGATTGGTCCTGCTTTGGGCAGGGGGCTGGACTCCATGACTCCTGAGGACTCTTCCAGCCCTAGGATTTTAGGATTCTATGGATTCTATTATTTTACCACCTTGCAGGTAGGCCATGCCCCTGCTGACAGCTCATTCCATGACAGCACATGAGTTGTCCAGAATATTTGTTGCACAGGTGCCCATTCTTGACATTTGCACAGTGGTGATGTGGTCCTTTGTGCACACATTTTCCAATCACTATGTGATTGCTCAGCAGGCCAGGGGAGATGCGGCCTTTGGGCAGGCTATGCAGCAGACTATTGTGAAGTAGGTGATGACGGACTCCGACCCCACCTTCTAGGATACTGCTAGGGAATTGGAATGGACATGAGCAGGCACTCGAAGAAAAATGGTTACTTACCTCGTAACTGTTGTTCTTCGAGATGCGTTGCTCATGTCCATTCCAAATCCCGCCCACCTCTCCTTTGTCGGAGGATTCCAGCAAGAAGGAACTGGGGGTGCAGGGCCAGCAGGGGTGTATATATATGCCAATATAGCGGCACCACTCCAGTGGGCTCCCTGGCTGGCCCAACAGATACTTCTAAGGGAAGAAGCTCCGGAATCTATGCACGCAGCATAGGCATACCTAATTGGAATGGACATGAGCAACACATCTTGAAGAACAACAGCTACAAGATAAGTAACCGTTTTGGTTTTTTTACGTGCTCCAGGAATGAATGGAAGCCATATAGTAATTTGCTTGTGTTGCCTTAAATGAAATGGAATGTGGAGGCTATAGAGAGGACAGCCATGCCTGTAGCAAGGACAGATCTAGTGTGTACTTGATGAGTTTGAGGGGGAATGGAATCAGTAAGCTCATAACTTTCCTGCTCTAGGGCCTGATTTTTATTCTCCATACCTGTAGGTGTCAATGCTGCAGAATCAGGGTCGGGAAATGATGATCGTTACCAGTGGTGCTGTAGCTTTTGGAAAACAGCGATTACGCCATGAGATCCTACTTTCTCAAAGTGTGAGGCAGGCCCTTCATTCAGGACAGAACCAGCTAAAGGACATGGTGAGTGGCTGAGCTTGTCCACTGCTGTTCTCTTAGACGTTGGGCTGAGGCTGCTTATATTCCTGCCTGTCAGTTAGCTGAGAGCTATGTTCTCTAATTTTTGAAGGCTATTCCAGTCTTGGAGGCACGAGCCTGTGCAGCAGCTGGGCAGAGTGGACTGATGGCTCTTTATGAGGCCATGTTTACACAGTACAGCATTTGTGCAGCTCAGGTAAGGAATTGCATTTGCACTTGGGTGGGATTCAGTACTTCAGTCCTTCTCTTGGTACCTGTCTTATTAATTCTAGAGAGCCCTGTTCCATTCTGTTCACTGCCTTCCTATTGCCATTGTAATTCCTTTTCCGAAGGGTTTAGAATCTAGTGTGAGTGATATCCCACAAAGGAAATTGTTCTGGTAAATGTCACTTAACTAGATTTTATGTTCTGGTTAAAGAAAAAACATACCTTTTAGGCTGGCTTTGGACATTCTTTTAAACAATTGTGTACTCCAGGTAAATGGCCCTAGGATAGGCCACAGAGATGGGACTGATGATCAGGAGAGAGACTCTGAGAACAGTGAATTAGGGCTGTCGATGGCAGTTAATGCATGCAATTAAGTTAAAAAAACCAAACACATCATTATTGTTTTTTATGAGCATTAATCATGTACCTCAGGAGATGGGACTCAGCAATGCCCGGGCAGGAAGGGCTGTAGAAAATGGGGCGGCTGGGGACAAGAGGTTCTGTAGTATCCACATCAAATGTACAGACTCCAGAAATGCCAGACTCCTGCCCCCACTCCCTCAATAATCTATTGATTTGTTTTACATGAGAGGGAAGGGTAAAGGCAATTGCCAGCAGCCATGATGATGCAAGAGCCACTGCTGCTGCAAGCACTCACCTTCTAGGTCAGCGGTTCCCAACTGCTGGGGTGCGGACCTCTGGCTGCCAGGCTGTGGCGACTGTGGGGGCCGGGACTGGGATACACAGCCCAGTGCCTCCCCTCCTGTTGCGGTTATTGGGAGAGGCATGGTCTGCTCCACCTCTCAGCCAAGCAAAGCTGGCCAGGGGTGGGGTCTCTTTCTGGACGCGGAAGAGTGCTTTGCTGTGCAGCGGGAGAGCCGCACGGAGCCTGGCACGGCAGGTGTAGAGCAGCCATAACATGGGCAGCAGCACTGAGCTGGCAGCTGGGAGGCAGCGCCGGGCTAGGTGAGGGGTGTGGGGCAGATGCTAGGGGACTCTGGGAATGGGGGGTTCTAAGAGGCGGGGCCTGACACTGAGGGGCATCTGGGGTGGGGATTTGGGTCTGGGTGGCTTTGGGAGTGGGGGGGCTATGGGGGCAGGGCTGGCATTGTGAGGAGCTCTGGATGGGGCTAATATTGGGGGCTGGCGCTGGTGGGGGACTCTGGGGAGTTGGGTCTGAGGACTCTGAAAACAGGAGGCTGGCACTGGGGCAGTCTGGAATGGGGCTCTACGGGCAGGGGGCTGGTACTGAGGCGTTTGGGATGAGGGACTTGCACTGGGGAGCTCTGAGGGCAGGAAGCTGGCACTGGGAGGGAAATGTTACCGGTCCTCCAAAAGTTTGTGACTGGGTTTGCTGGTCCCTGGTATAAAAAACGTTGGGAACCACTGCTCTAGGTGATTCCAACGGTTTCCCTCCACATTGTCCATAGTCTGCAGGTAAAATTTGGGAGAGCCAGTTAAACAAGTTCTGGGGGAGAGGGGAGACCAGCCCCCCACTGCCTTCACCATTCACTCTCTTCTGGTCAGGGCTGGATGTAATAGTGGCAAGGGAAGGCAATTGCTCAGGGTGCTGTGCTCAGTTATGGATGCCCCTCCTTTTGCTGCCCTGCTCCATCACTGCTGCCCCTGCCCAGGCCATGGAGCTGCTCTGACTCTTACCTGCTATGCCGAGTCGGGGCAGGGGAGGCTGATATCAGGATGTCTCCCTAACCCTGACAGTGTATGCCCATGATCACCAACCCGTCAGTCGCGATCGACTGGTTGATAGGGAGGGCCCGACCAGTTGATCACAAGGTATTCTAGGGCTCCCCTCATTTCTCCCCACCCCCAAGAAGCCCCACTACTTACCTCCAGTGACAATGGAGGTAGCACCGGCTTCCTGCAGGGTGGATGGAAGTCAGATAGCTGCACATCACTTCTGGGGTTTCAGGAAGTGCGCTGACTGCTCCCCCTCCCCCAAACAGTCAGTGCGGTATCTGAAAGGCCAGGTCTGTGGCATGCCGGGAACGTCCTTCCCCTGCGGGGGGTAGAAGTCCCCTCAGGAGGCGCACACGGACTTCCCTCTTCTGCGAGGCGGGGGACGGAGTAGGAGTCCCTGGAGGAGGTTCCTGCCGGAACGTCCTTCCCCTGCCGAGGGGAGAGGGGGTAGGAGTCCCTGGAGGAGGTGTGTGCTGAGATATCCTTCCCCTGCAGGAGAGGTAGGGGGGTAGGAGTCCCCGGAGGAGGTGTGTGCTGGGGACTTCCTGTTCCCTGCCCCACCAACACCCTGTCTCCTGCCTCAGCACCCTGTTCCCTGCCCCAGTACCCTCTGGCACCCTGTCCCTGGCCCCCACTAGCACCCTGTCCCCACCCCAGCACCCACTAGCCCCTTTCCCCAGTACCATGTCCCCTGCTCCCACCAGCACAGTTGGGGCCACATTAGTGAGGCTTGGGGGGTTTTAGAGGAGGTGGGGGTTTTTTTTTTTCATTTCACTTGTGTGGCCCCAACTGACTTTTCTGAGGGTCAGTGACCCCTGACTCAAAACAGGTTCCCCGCCCTTCTCAGAAATAAAGACAATGCGGAAACTTTTTGTGTTTGACATAGTCTTTTATTTAAAAATGAAGCCTGGCCAACAAACCCCCAATTGGGTTTATCTGGCTGCAGCATCATAACACTCCTGTACCATCCCCTGACCCCAAAACTGAGCCTATCATAGATTGGAACCCCCTGTCCTGAGCCTCTCAAGTCCCCAAACTCCTGCACCTCCACATCCTCAGTCTTCTGTCACAACACTTCTGCACCATCTATACACCGCAAATCTGTGTCCTGAGCCCATCATACTCCCAAACTCCTGCACCCTCACATCCACAAGCCTGTGGCTTGCTCAGCACCCCAACACAGCCCAGCCTGGAGCACCCTCCCCAAGCCAGCATCCCCTTCTCCACATCCTCCTGCATCCAAATTCTCTCCCAGAGCTTGCACCTCTCACCCCTTCCCACACCCAAATCCTTCATTCCCACCCCAGAGCCCACACATCCTGTCTCAGCCCAGTGAGAGTATGGCTAGACTACAAGAGTTTTTCCAGGATACCAGAGGTATCCCGGAAAAAAAACTCTTCTGTGTCCAGGGATGGGTTCTTCCGCTTTTTTTTAGCGGAAGAGCAAACGTGCTCTTTCGGCAACCCCTGTATTCCTCGTTCCACAAGGAATAAGGGGGCTTCCGAAAGAAGGGTTTTTTCTGACATTTGGCCCGGTCTAGACAGGCCAAATTTTGGAAAAAACCTCTTCCTATAGAAGAATTGAAAAAAAGGCAGCAGCATAGCCATACCCTGAGAGTTTATAAGGGATGGGGATAGCAAGTGATGGAGAGGAGGAGGAGAGAGAGGGTGGGGCTTCAAGGAAGGAGTGGGGTCTTGGGGGCAGGATGGAGTAGACCTTGGCTTGTTCTGACATTTAAAAAGAGGTCTTGGGCGTAAAAAGGCTGAAAACCACTGGTATATGCAGTCGCTGCTGAGCTGAAGTCAGGGGGTCATTGCTGCCAACAGCAGCTGCTGTTGGCTGAAAGTGTTCAGGCTCCTGAGCGCTCAGCTTGAAGAGACAGTGCTACACGCTCACGCTCGAACCAAAATCTGAAATAGAACCCATGATGAGTCAGGAGCTGCCTAAAGTCTCCAGTGGGAGGCGGCCCCCACATGATAGAATAGAATCCATCTTGAGCTGCAGACCAAGTGCTAGGCACCATGAGCTGCTGAAGAGGTAAAGTGGCAATACACCATATATCATGTCACTCTTACTTCTGATTGGCTGAACAAGAGTAGGACTGAGTGGATGTGCAAGCACTAAAGTTTGACATGGTTTTATTTTTGAGAGCAGGGCAGGTATGTAAAAATATTTCTACATTTAAGTTGCACTTTCATGATAGAGATTCATACAAGTACAGATTGGATCTCTCCGGTCCAGCACCCTTGGGACCTGACTGGTCCCAAATGAGGGAATTTGCTAGACCAGAAGACGTCCTCTGCTACTGGCTCCCCAGACTACCTTCCCTCCCCGCTGCCGGCCCCAGTCACCCTCCCTGCTGGGCTGCTATGGCCCCGGCTTCAGCCCCACTACTGCGGCTGCCAGGACTGCCACATCCCCGGCCCTGATACTGGGGCTCTGGTGCCAGTCCCAGCTCTATCCCCACCGGTCTCCGAGTCACCTGTCCTCTTGCCACTGGGTCTTCCAGCCAGGATTCCCTGGTCCAGGAACATCTGCCGAACCACAGATGATGTTGGATGAGGGAGTCCCAGTTTTGGGAGGTCCAACCTGTACTGTAAAAAAACCCGGTTCTTTTGTTTTTTACAGTGGAAACGTTATAAAAAAGCGAACACTGTATGTGTCTGTGTTTTTATTGAAGACAATATATTTGAAAATGTATAAACTATCCAGAATTTTTAAATAAATGGCATTCTCTTATAAAACAGTGTGATTAAAACTACGATTAATCACAAGTATTTTTTAATGTCCCAATTAGTTTCAGGTAACTTTTTAATAGTTTTGCTGCTCTACTGCAAACAAAATTAGAGTGGAAAATTTTAAAACCACTAATAGTCTAGTTGCACCTTAAAGACTAACAAAACATGTAAATGGTATCGTGAGCTTTTGTGGGCAACATTCACTTCTTCAGATGTCGTCATGTTTTTTAAGTGTTTCCAGTTACAGACTAATTCAGCTACCTTCTAAAAATTAGAATGGACCACAGCTTACAAGAAAGAGAAATGTAAAAAGTGAGTCCTCAAATGTGGACCGTTCATAATGTATACACTTAGCCATGAGTCTTTTTTTAAACTCCTGTGATAGCATTATTGTTTTAGTGGTTGTACTTAAAGATACGTGAAGAAGATCTTACTCTGAAGTGCAATTATATTCTGCCTATAAACATCTCTCTCGTTTCTTATTCCTCACCATGGTACCAGAGAACCTCAGGTTGCGGTCTCTCTCAGCATAACTGTTTCCTGTATGCGTTCCATCATACAATATCTACTGAATTCACTGACTAAAATGTACTTATCTTTACTCTGTAGCACTAGTAAGGCTACAAGAGAGTGAACTGGATTCTAATCTATCGTGAATATGAACACAATTGTTCCATTGTGTATTTATAAGGATTAAATTAAACTGTTAAAATATTGGGATTCTAAATTAACATTCAAAAATTGTTCCAGTGCTGCACAGAGGACTCAATTGTACTCGGTTCTTATAAATACCCACTGGCAAAATAGAGATGGGGAAAAATAGCTTCCCCAGCCATGGATAACTCCCATCACTTTATTTAACTGTCCGCCTCCCCAAATGTCAGAAAGGAAAGATGCTGTTTGCAGCATCTCCAGGTTGAGTTGAGCTAAGTTCTGGCAGATGGAGGGGAGAGAATTTCGGAGCTACCGGAACAGAGAATAAATAACTTGTCAGCTTTACACTAGTGTTTAGAGGAAGGATGCTCTAAATCTAAGGATGCTGTCCGTGTATTGTAGTTGTGGAGGTATTGAATGGGGTGAAAGGAAGTGTGATTTTTAAAAATCACAACCAGAATGTGCACTTGAATTTCTCAGCTTGTTTCATAGAGATTTAGCCAGCCCATATTCTGATATTTTGTGAAAAGGTCTTTCTCAGCTATCCTTGCACCCTTTACTAATACCTCTTGCTGGCCTGGTGGCCTAGAGAGCCATGACTGACCTGCTTTCAGTGTCTCTTTATTTGTATGCTTGGTGGGTGCAGATCAAATTCCCGTTCAGTCTTTCTCCTTTTCAGATTTTAGTTACCAATTTGGATTTCCATGATGAGCAGAAGCGTCGGAATTTAAATGGAACATTGCATGAGCTGCTGCGGATGAATATTGTTCCTATTATTAACACCAATGATGCTGTTGTTCCACCTCCAGAACCAAATAGTGATCTTCAGGGGGTAAATGTGGGTAAAGTATTGCAGTGGGTGGATCCTGCTATTGGACTTGCTAAAGCATGAATGCATGACTAACACTGTAATAGTCTGGATATCCTAGAGTGAGCAGAAGGGGTAATGGGAAATGTAAGAACAGAACAGTCACAGTAATGCTGGAAGCTAAAAGAGAAATGCAGTTAAGAGATATGATATGGACAGAGATATTGGAGAATGGGTACTGACATGGCTCGCTTTTGACAAGGGGCAGTGATTTGGATGGGGAGCAAATATTTGCATGGCTTGCTTTTTGCAAGGCACAGATTGATTTGGATAGGATATTGCTACTTATTTACTGAATGCTAACATTAGGCTCAATTCCACACAGAGCACACAGTATAGTATGGACAAAGCAGTGCAGAGGGGCATGGTATACTTACATTTATTGTTTGCTGTATGGTACAGTCGGTGTTTGCTGCTTTCTCTTCCCTACTGTGTTGCTGACTCTCTGTATGTTTCAGGTTATTAGCGTTAAGGATAATGATAGTCTGGCAGCACGTCTGGCTGTGGAAATGAAAACTGATCTCCTGATTATTCTTTCAGATGTAGAAGGTATGTGACTGACTCCTTTGCCTGTGGTTAAATTAACAATTTCTATCCCTGTAAAAGCGGCGAGGAGTCCTGTGGCACCTTATAGACTAACCGAAATGTTGGAGCA
>JANRFK010006699.1:44776-55877 GCA_030068395.1 Apalone spinifera | reverse complement strand
CCCCCCGCGCAGAGGAGGGATGCTCCACCGCGCACCTCCCCCCAGGACTCCTACCCTCCCCCCTTCTCAGAGGAGGAAGCACCAGCGTACGCCTCCTCTGGGGACTCCTACCCCCCTTCCCTCCTCCGTGCAGCAAGTCCCCTGAATGCCACAGACCTGACTTTGGTACCGCGCCGGCTGTCTGGGGGAGGGGGAGCAGCCAGTGCACTTCCTGAAACCCTGGAAATGGCGCGCAGCTGCTGGACTTCCTTCCACCCCTCAGGAAGCCGGCACTACTTCCATTGTCGCTGGAGGTACGTAGTGGGGCTTCTTGGGGATGGGGAGAAATGGGGGGGGCCCCAAATGCCTCACGATCGACTGGTCGAGCCCTCCCGATTGACCTGTCGATCGTGATCGACAGGTTGGTGACCACGCTACTAGGCCATTAAGTTCCTTTAGTATTACTAATGGCCTTCATTAGCACATCTAGATATATGAACTGGTTTGCACTTGATATTTCTAACTTCAAATACAGGAGTGATACATGGACACACACAGAAAATACACATTCAGGGGATTATAAGCTCTCCAATCATGGGTTACATGACACATTTTGCATAAAGCACAGTTGACTTAGGCATATTCATATTCAAAAACATATTTCCTTAAAAATATGGGGATCCAACGTCACATTTAATATTTCAGTTCCTTAGCTGTATCAATAAGTGCTCCTATCTGTTAAACAGGGTTGGGGGGGGGGGTTGTCCTGAAATTGAGAAGTGCAGCCCTTGAGCACATTCCAAAATCTTGGCGTGGCCCCCCTCCAAAAATTATTGCCCACTGGGAGCAGCTGCACCAGCGAGTGGCCAGTGGGTTGGGGCTCACCATCTTGCCTGCCACCAGGCCGGGTAAGTTGCTCCCCTGCCCCTTTGCTCCCTGGCCCTTAGCCACAGCACTGGGAGGGAAGAGAAAAGGCTTCTGGCTGTTGGGAGGGCTGCGGGGAGAGAAAAGGCCCCTGGAGGCTGAGTGAGTGGGGGAGAAGGCCTCGGTGGCCCGGGGCGAGACTGGGAGAGGGAGAGAAGGCCTCGTCCCACCTCGAGCTCCTCCCCCCAACCCTCTCCTGCATCCCTCACTTCCCTAGCCCCCTGCCCTGAAGGACATGGGCAATGTTGGGTAAGTCTTCTGGTATTAAATATATCCAGGTTGGTTCCAGATGTGAGCAGGAGTATTTGCCAAATACTTTACCATCTCTTGCTAGATTTACCTTGTGATTAAGATTCCTTTTTGTAATTCTATAATTAATATATATAATTCCTTATTGTTTTTCACTCTGTTGACTGGAATAGTTCATCAGTATCTTTAGCATCTCAACCATTGCCTGCATTTCTTAACTTCTAACTTACACTAATTGTCAAGAGAAACCAGGAGTCCAGATTCCCTGCCACTAGAACTTGCTCCTCTCCTAATACTGAGAATCAATTCCAGGAGTCCTGATAGTCTCCTTTCACCAACCTCCATTCCACAGTCTGGTTTGTTACATCTGATTAGGAATTAGAGAAATTAGCATAAGTGAAGAAAAGAGGTGCTTTGTGGAGCAAAGAAGGTTAACTAGGTAGGTTGCAAAATACAGTTTCAGTATTCGAACATAGTTTCTGAGCAAGTTGGTTGCTGGGCTGTGAAACTGTAATTGATTGGGAAGACTGTGTGATATCTGCCGTTGGGTTGTTTTTGATTATGGGTTTTGGTTAGGCTTTTGGTACTGGATTTACTTATAAATCATTTTCTGACTTTACATTTTTGCACAGGTTTATCTGAGGCAGGGGAAAAGGGGGATGTACTTTCCTGATACAAATGTTTTTCATGAAAATATGAATTTGCTTTGTGAATGTGCATTTTTACCTGAACGTGTGTGAATCACATGCTTACTATCTCCTGGGTAGTGGGATAAAGCAGAGGAGACGGGCGGCCCGTGACTATAGGCCGACTCGGCCGTCGCCTAGGGCGCCGCCTTCAGTGGGGTGCCTGATGATGACGTCGCTCCATTGACGACCGTGCAGGCGGGGGCGCCAGCTGCCGCAGCCTGCCTCGGGCCACTCCTGAGGGGAGTTTGATAGTTATTTTCTCATATGTTTGGCTGTGTGTGTGACTAACATTCTCTGAGCTTGAGGCATGCGTGCTATGAACAGCACCAATTCTTGTGTTTCACAGGCCCTACGGTAGAGCAACAAGGTGAAATGGCTCGAGCTGGAGGCAGGTCCCTAGCAGCATTGCAGCCTGACCAGGTAACATGCCAGTGTGGCTTCATTTATTTATTAGAACTGACGGCTGTACTACTTAAGACAGGTCCCTGCCCCAAATAGCTTGTATTCTCATTTGTTTTGAAGGCCATCATTTAGATTATTATGTCCTGCATGAGAGGGAGAGGTGAAGAAGGATGTGGTCTACCAAGCTGTAATTACGAAATTATGTACATTTGAACCAGCATTTTTATATGGATCTAATTATTTCAAATGCAGCTATTCACATGTAGAGGATGCCAAAGAATAGCTGCCCCAATAGCTCTTACTGAAAGGATCCTTAAACTGCTCAAAAGGGAGCAGCTGCATGCAATCTGCTGTTCAGTGTGCCACTGCATTGCAGCTGGGCTGAGTACAGGAAGGCATTGTGTACAGCATGGCACTTGCACCTTGTTGGTAAGGAAGAACCTACCAGCAAAATGCAGGAAAGTCCAGAAGCAGGGCCTGCAGGATTAATTGTGTAGTCCCACTACTAGCAAGGGGTAAACTGTCTGAGGTATGCTGGAAGCCAAGTTCAGGAGCCAGAGAAGAAAGGGTCTAGAGGTATGTAGATAAAAAGTGGGGTTGAGGAGACTAGGAGCCTGAATACCCTGAGTCACTTGGTTTCTATGATAACAGTACAGGATTTTTTTCTCTCTGTAGAGAGCAGAGATTATCTATCACATAGCTGATCTACTAACTGACCAGAGAGAAGAAATTCTGTTGGCCAATAAAAAAGACTTGGAAGAAGCTGAAAGTAAAGGTAACATACTAATAGAGCTAGTGACATACTAATAGAGCTTACATATATGTACATACAGTAAACACTGTTTTTAGTTGGCATGCTGGGGGAATTGAAACATTCTGGTTAACTAAAAGATGGAATTGAGGTGCGGGAGGAGATGTAGGGCTGCGGATTGGGACATGGGATGGTGTGGGATGCAAGCCCTGGGAGGAAGCTTGATGTGGAGGGAGGGCTGGGACATGGGGGAGTTTCGGGGTGTGAGATCAGGGAGGAGCTCACCTCACATTGCTCTCTAGAAAAGGCAACATGTCCCTGCTGCTCTTGGAGAATGTGCAGGAAGGCAGCTTTGCAACTGCTTCTACCTGTAGGTACTGCCCCCGCAGTTCTCAATGGCTTCGGTTCTCAGTTCTCAATGGCTTTGGTTCCCCCCACCAGGAGCAGGAGGGACAGGTCGCTGCTTCTGTGGAGCCAGGTAGGGAGCCTGCTGCTCTTGGGCCAACCAGACTATAAAGCTGACTTTTCATGAAGATTAAAAATACTGGTTTATAGAGCTTTTTGGGTGGTACAGGCCAGATAACACAGCTTTTACTGCACTATGAGCCTATGGCAGGCACGGCGGATGGCTGGGAGCCAAAGTTGCAGTCTCATGGCATGTTTGGCAGGCAGCAGTCGCTGCCGCCGGGAGCCAAGGCCGCCAGGGTTTGGAGCTGTGTGGCAGGTATCTGTCGCTGCTGCTGAAGACGAAGGCTGCTGGGAGTTGGGGCCTCAGGCTGGCAGGCGGATGGCTGCCGTCAAGGGTTTTCTAATGCCATTATGTTAATTCTCCTGGCTCAAAAATTGTAATTTACAACATTATTATCTCTTCTTTGACACACTTAATTTTAAAATAATAATGACCCATATAAAGAATAAGAAAAGGCACCCTAAGGCTCTTTCCTATGCTGAGTTCTGCCTGCCAAAAGTGTTAGAGAGTTGTGTTTTTCTGAACCTCTGGGTTGAACTGTATCATTGTAGCACAGGTTAGAACAGCTAGCACCAGAAGATTATCAGTACAAACTGCAAAGCCATGTGCAAGCCACTTCTTTTCTCTAGGATGGGAGAAGTCAGTTTAAAAAAAAAAAAAACCTCAACACAAAACTCCTTTACAGAACAATTTTTAATACACCCCCAACAACAGAAGAACAAAATTGCTTTCAATAATCAGTTAAGAACAACAAAACTTCGTAATATGTCAGCAAAGCTGAAACAGACAAAATATATAACATGTCCCCTTTAAACAAAGAAAAGATGATTTGATGGGGAGGAAAGGGAGGCATTCTAGAACGTACAGAGCTGAATTATAGCAATGCCTTAGCTGGAAGTTGGGAAATAACAAATTATATTACAGATTTTGGAAAAAAAGATATCCATTTAGGTATTAGAGAGGAGAACAAAAACAAACTTCATCTTGATAGTTTAATACCCTTTTCTTGAGTTCTGTAGTTTAAAAACCATTTTATTTTGTGTTTTCAAATTTTATGAGGTTAGCCTTTAATGTGGATTAATCCCTGCATTTTTAGAGACAATGGTTTTGCTGGTCTGCACATGTAATCCTGAAGTCTAAATCTCTCCTCTATCATAACATCCTTGAAGAAATTGTATCCTGTTGGACCCATAGTATTGAATAACTGTTTTGAAACCACTTTATTAAAGATTGGGATTTATCTTGATTGTATCAGGATGCCAAGGGTACAATTGTATTTCTGAGATAAGTGGTGTGTCATTTTCATGAGATGTCAGGATCTGTTGGAAGATAATGTTTATGTTCTATTGATAGGAGTGAGAGACTCACTGAATTTTGATTGACCTTTCCAAGGGCTTGCCATTTCAGAGGCTGGTGCTCTTTTGATAGAGCTCCTCTAATGAATCCTTCAAAACTTTTCAGATCCAAGAGATATGTTGCATACAAACAGCAAGCTGACTTCCAGATCATTACAAACTCAAGAAAAACAACACAATTTCAGTAATTTGTCCTTCTACACTAGGTTCTCAAAACAATATTCTACTTTTATAGTCTGACATGAAGAATTTGGTTTAATGGGCGATTATACAGAGGGTTGATCAGGGAACAAAAATAGCCTATAATGCAAGTTTTGAACACTAAATGTTTGTTATGCATTTGTCAATGATCTGATGATAGAGAAGTATTTCTTTATAAAATACATGGCAAATCATGAACAAAAAAATTGAGAGTGATGACATTTATTTGCATATAATTCTGAACAGAAAAAGGCAAATATAACTGAATACAGTGTGAAAGATTGAACAAGCTCTACAATTTTAGGGTATATCTGGTATAGTCAGCAATTCAGAGGGTGCATTCTACAAGGATGTATATGGAACAATCCACAAATGTCAAATAGATACACAAAAAAGCAGAGGAATTTTGTCAGGTTATCTTAAACCACTCTCCTCCCTCCACCTTCCATGTCTGCCCTACATCTACTTTATGAAAAATTGTAACAGATTTTAACGATGCACAAAAATTCCCATTTTGTCACCAAATCAAGGTCATCAATATTAGAAGGGAATATTAGAAGGCTCTATGGAGCCTCTTACTGACTATTTGTCTCTTGTCAGGCTTTGAGAGGCTCAGCCCTCTGGCTTAGTCACAGAGTTCAGCCCCCTTCCTGGGTAACAAACAGTCCAACTGAAAACAGCTAAACAGCAGAATAATGAAAGTAGAATATTGATTTTGAGAACTTACTGTAGAAGGACAGAAACTGAAATCATGTTGTTTTCCCTGAGTTTGTAATGACCTTGAAGTCGGAGGAGGAACTCTGCAGGAGCAGTTTAGGCTCCTGTGTAGGAAGGCAGTAAGAAAACTTCAGTGGAGCCTGAGTGGAATAGAAAAATAATGGGGCTAATCTAACATACTGAAAACTTTGCAGTATTAATTTTCTTTTTGTTTGACTTAATATTAAATAAACATTTAAATTCATACACCTTGTTAATTACCCCTTGTTTTAGTATTCTTTCTTTCATAACGTGTGTGTGTGTGTGAATATCTTGGGTGCCATAGTGGCACACACATGAACAAGTGCGCATGACTTCAATATTGGTGCAGAAGACACAACTTACTCAGCTCATGGGTGGAAAATCTTAGAGGCAACACTGTCAGGGATGTGTCTCCATGATCTGGATATCATTAGGCTCTGATTGCCAGAAGCTGGGAATGCTTACTCCATGATTGTTTGTTCTGTTCATTCTCTCTGAAGTATCTGGCATTGGTCGCTGTCAGAGGACAGGATACTGGGCTAGATGGATCACTGGTCAGAACCAGTATGGCCATTGTTAATTAGAAGAGCTACAGGTATGCCTCATTCAAAGGGAGAGATGTCTGATTAGTCAGCATTTCCGTTGCTCTGGCCCAAGAAAAACATACATGAGGTGATATAATTGGTTTGACATATGTGATCCAGACAGCTTTGCTATGGCTGGTAGAAGCTGGTTGCCTGTATAGTTCATTTCAGGGCAGATCTTTTTGAGTGGAAAAGTGCCTATATAATTCATTAGGCTGAAGTAAGGAGGTGGATGGAGCCTCGATATCTAATCTCAAGCATCTCTGAAGTATCTCCAGCATAAGAGGGAAGGTCTTTTATAGATTAACCGGTCAAAAGACAGGAAACAATAGGTAGGAATAAGTGGTAAGTTTTCAGAGTCGAGAGCGGTAACTAGTGGGATCCCCCCAGGGTCTGTCCTGGGACCCATCCTATTCAACTTATTTATAAATAATGTAGAGAAAGGGGTAAACAGTGAGGTGACAAAATGTACAGATGCTACTGAACTGCTCAAGATAGTTAAGACCAAAGCAGAGTGTGCAGAGCTTCAGAAAGATCTCCCCAAACTAAGTGATTGGGCAGCAAAATGGCAAGTGCAATTTAATATTGATAAATGCAAAGTAATGCACATTGGAAAAATAATCCCAACTATACATACAATATGATGGGGACTAATTTGGCTACAACTACTTGAGAAAGAGATCATAGAGCTGGAAGAGATCTCAGGAGGTCATCAAGTCCAGCCCCTTGCCTAAATCAGGACCAATCCCAACTAAATCAACCTAGCTAGGGCTTTGTCAAGCTGAAACTTAAAAACCTCTAGGGATGAAGATTCCACTACCTCTATAGGTAATCCATTCCAGTGCTTCACCTCCCTCCTAGTGAAATAGTTTTTCCTAATATCCAACCTAGACCTCCCCCACTGCAACTTGAGACCATTGTTCCTTGTTCTGCTGTCCGTCACTACTGTTAACAGCCTCTCTCCATCCTCGTTGGAACCTCCCTTCAGGTAGTTGAAGGCTGCTATCAACTCTTCTCTTCTGCAGACTAAACAAACCCAAATCCCTCAGCCTCTCCTCATAGGTCATGTGCTCCAGCCCCCTAATTAATTTGGTTGCCCTCCGCTGGACCCTCTCTAATGTGTCCACATCCTTTCTATAGTGGGGGGTCCAGAACTGGACACACTACTCCAGGTGTGGCCTCACCAGAGCCTAATAAAGGGGAATAATCACTTCTCTAGATCTGCTTGCAATTGTCCTCCTAATGTAACCTAATATTAGCTTTCTGGCTACAAGGGCACACTGTTGACTCATATCTAGCTTCTCATCCACTGTGTAACAGTGCTTGGGATTCTTCCATCCCAAGTGCAGGATTTTGCACTTCTCCTTGTTGAACCTCATCAGATTTCTTTTGGTCCAGTCCTCCAATTTGTCTAGGTTGCTCTGGACCCTATCCCTGCCCTCCAGTGTATCTACCTCTCCCCCTAGCTTAGTGTCATCTGCAAACTTGCTGAGGATGAAATTCATCCCCTCATCATTAATAAAGATGTTGAACAAAACTGGCTCTAGAATCGATCCTTGGGGAACTCTGCTAGAAACCGACCGCCAATCTGACATCGAGCCATTAATCACTACCCGTTGGGCCCGACAGTCTAGCCAGCTTTCTATCCATTTTACAGTCTATTTATCCAATCCATACTTCCTTAACTTGCTGGCAAGAATATTGTGGGAGACCGTATCAGAAGCTTTGCTAAAGTCAAGGTCTATCACATCCACTGACTTTCCCATGTCCACAGAGCCAGTTACCTCATCATAGAAGCTAATCAGATTGGTCAGGCATGACTTGTCCTTGGTGAATCGATGTTGACTATTCCTGATCACTTTCTCCTCTTTCAAGTGCTTCAAAATGGATTCCTTGAGGATCCCCTACATAATTTTTCGGGGACTGAGGTAAGGTCGACTGGGCTGTAGTTCCCTGGATTGTCTTTCTTCCCTTTTTTTTAAAGATGTGCACTGCATTTGCCTTTTTACCATCATCCGGGATCTTTCCCGATCTCTACAAGTTTTCAAAGATAATGGTCAAAGGCTCCGCAATAACATTTGCCAACTCCCTCAGTACCCTCGGATGCCTTAAATCCGGATCTATGGATTTGTGTATGTTTAGCTTTTCTAAATAGTTCCTAACCTGTTCTTTCTCCACCAAGGGCTGCCCACCTCCTTCCCATAGTGCATTGCCTAGTGCAGTAGTCTGGGAGCTGACTTTGTCTGTGAAGATAGAAGCAAAGAAAGCACTGAGTACTTGAGCTTTTCCCACATCATCTGTCACTAGGTTACCTCCCTCATCCAGTAAGCACCCCACACCCTCTCTGATCACCCTCTTGTTGCTAATATGCCTGTAGAAACCTTTCTTGTTACCCTTCACATTCCTTGCTAGCTGCAATTCCAATTGTGCTTTCGCTTTCCTGATAACTCCCCTGCATTCTCGAGCAATATATTTATACTCCTCCGTAGTCATCTGTCCAAGTTTCCACTTCTTGTAAGCTTCCTTTTTGTGTTTAAGGTCACCAAGGATTTCCCCAGTAAGCCAGTCTGGTGGCCTACCATATTTGCTTTTCTTACTGTGCATCAGGATGGATTCTTCCTGTGCCTTTAATAAGGTTTCTTTAAAATACTGTCCGCTCTTGGAGTCATTGTGGATAGTTCTCTGAAAACATCCACTCAGTGTGCAGCGGCAGTCTAAAAAGCAAAAAGAATGTTAGGAGTAATTAAAAAAGGGATAGAGAATAAGACCAGAAAATACCTTATTTCCTCTATATAAAACCATGGTACGCCCACATCTAGAATACTGCGTACAGAAGTGGTTGCCTCATCTCAAAAAAGTTATCTTAGCATTGGAAAAGGTTCAGAAAAGGGCAACAAAAATGATGAGGGGTTTGAAATGGGCCCATATGAAAAGAGATTAAAAAGACTGGGGCTTTTCACCTTAGAAAAGAGTACACTACTGGGGCATATGATCGAGGTCTATAAAATCATGATTTGTGTGGGAAAAGTGAATAAGGAAAAGTTATTTACTTATTCCCATAATATAAGAACTAGGGGTCACCAAATTAAATTAATAGGCAGCAGATTTAAAACAAACAGAAATTTTTCTTCATCCAGTGCAGTCAACCTGTGGAACTCCTTGCCAGAGGATGTGGTGAAGACCAGGACTTTAACAGGGTTCAAAAAAGAGCTAGCTAGATTCATGGAGATTAGACCCATCAATTGCTATTAGCCAGGCTTGGTAGGAATGATGTCCCTAGCCTCTGTTTCTCTGAAAATGGATAACAGAAGTGGGATCACGTGAGGGATTGCCTGTTGTGTTCCCTCCCTCTGGGACATCTGGCATTGGCCACTGTCGGCAGACAGGATACTGGGCTGGATAAACTGTGGGTCTGACCCATTATGGTCGTTCTTAAGATATAATCCAGTGGTTTTCACACTTTTTTTTTTCTTATGATCCAGTTGAAGAAAATTGTTGCCTGTGACTGAGCATCATTTGACTAGTGAGGTCTGGAGCGGGGGGCTGAGTGTGAGAGCTTTGGGGCGTAGGAGGGGGCTCCAGCTTTAGGTGGAAGTCAGGGCTGGGGCAGGAGGGGTTTACCTTGTGAGGTCATGAGTGCAGTGGGAATGCTAAGCAGCTTTATGCCTCTTCTGGTACTGCAGACCATGCTGTGCCCCAAAAGCAGCTAGCAGCAGGTTCCCATTCAAGGTAAGTGTGGAGCTAGGGCTCAGGGCAGGGGCAGTGCACAGAGCCCTGTGCACTCTGTCCCCCATCTAGGAGCCAGGCCTGTGCCAAGAAATGCAGAGAGCTGCCTTAGTACCCCCACTGTCATCTGATTGCCCTGCAGCAAAGATACCCAGGGCCCGACATTCCACGACCCAGTACTAGGTCATGACCTGTTGTTTGAAAACCACCGATATAATCATCTCTTATTTCAGGGAGATTGGCACTTCCTTTGATGAAACGACTGAGTCTGTCTACATCCAAGCTGAATAGCTTGGCCATAGGACTTCGTCAGATCGCAGCATCCTCGCAGGAGAGTGTTGGCCGGGTCATTCGCAAAACACGAATAGCAAAAGACTTAGAGCTGGAGCAGGTGACTGTGCCTATTGGAGTCCTGCTGGTGATCTTCGAATCTCGTCCTGATTGCCTCCCACAGGTACGTGATGAGGGGAAATAAAACTTTTTTGTTTGAGACCTCTTGGGTGTAGTCCTCTGCATTGCAGGCAGCAAAAGGAGAAATAGTCTTATTGGTGCAGTGGGAAGTGAAACTGCATTCAATTCTTAATTTCCAAAGGACTGTCTTGTGAAGGGTGCCCTTAAACTGGATTTTATTGGCATACTACCCTCTCCATCAGCTTTCTCCTCTCCCTTCTACATTGTTTAGGATAATCAGCCAGTTTGTGATGGCTTAATAGGCAGATGGGAGAGTTTTTTCACTTTTTAATGAATTGCAAATGTATTCAAGAATTGTACCTATTTGAATGTACATTCATAGAATCATAGAATACTAGGACTGGAAGGGACCTCGAGAGGTCATCGAGTACAGTCCCCTGCCCTCATGGCAGGACCAAATACTGTCTAGACCATCCCTGATAGACATTTATCTAACCTACTCTTAAATATCTCCAGGGATGGAGATTCCACAACCTCCCTGGGCAATTTATTCCAATGTCTGACTACCCTAACAGTTAGGAATTTTTTCCTGTTGTCCAACCTGAACCTCCCGTGCTGCAGTT
>JANRFK010006699.1:21803-37088 GCA_030068395.1 Apalone spinifera | reverse complement strand
CGTTGCTCTTCTCTGGACCCTCTCCAATTTCTCCACGTCTTTCTTGAAATGCGGCGCCCAGAACTGGACACAATACTACCTAACCAGCGCAGAGTAGTGCGGAAGAATGACTTCTCGTGTGTTGCTCACAACACACCTGTTAATGCATCCCAGAATCATGTTTGCTTTTTTTGCAACAGCATCACACTGCTGACTCATATTCAGCTTGTGGTCCACTATAACCCCTAGATCCCTTTCTGCCATACTCCTTCCCAGACAGTCGCTTCCCATTCTGTATGTGCGAAACTGATTGTTCCTTCCTAAGTGGAGCACTTTGCATTTGTCTTTATTAAACTTCATCCTGTTTACCTCAGACCATTTCTCCAATTTGTCCAGATGATTTTGAATTATGACCCTATCCTCCAGAGCAGTTGCAACCCCTCCCAGCTTGGTATCATCTGTAAACTTAATAAGCGTACTTTCTATGCCGATATCTAAATCGTTGATGAAAATATTGAAGAGAACCGGTCCCAAAACAGACCCCTGTGGAACCCCACTTGTTATGCCTTTCCAGCAGGATTGTGAACCGTTAATAAATACTCTCTAGGAATGGTTATCCAGCCAGTTATGCACCCACCTCATAGTAGCCCCATCTAAGTTGTATTTGCCTAGTTTATTGATAAGAATATCATTCGAGAGCGTATCAAACGCCTTACTAATGTCTAGGTATACCACATCCAGCACTTCTCCCTTATCCACAAGACTTGTTATCCTATCAAAGAAAGCTATCAGATTGGTTTGACATGATTTGTTCTTTACAAATCCATGCTGGCTGTTCCCTATCACCTTGCCATCTTCCAAGTGTTTACAGATGAATTCCTTAATTACTTGCTCCATTATTTTCCCTTGCACAGAAGTTAAACTAACTGGTCTGTAGTTTCCTGGATTGTTCTTATTTCCCTTTTTATACATGGGTACTATATTTGCCTTTTTCCAGTCTTCTGGAATCTCTCCTGTCTCCCATGATTTTCCAAAGATGATAGCTAGAGGCTCAGATACCTCCTCTGTCAGCTCCTTGAGTATTCTAGGATGCATTTCATCAGGCCCTGGTGACCTGCAGGCATCTGACTTTTCTAGGTGATTTTTAACTTGTTCTTTTTTTATTTTATCTTCTAAACCTCCCCCCTTCCCACTAGCATTCACTATGTTAGGCATTCCTACAGACTTCTCAGTGAAGACCGAAACAAAGAAGTCATTAAGCATCTGTGCCATTTCCAAGTTTCCTGTTACTGTTTCTCCCTCCTCACTGACCAGTGGGCCTACCCTGTCCTTGGTCTTCCTCTTGCTTCTAATGTATTTATAAAAAGTCGTCTTATTTTCCTTTATTCCCATAGCTAGTTTGAGTTCATTCTGTGCCTTTTCCCTTTCTAATCTTGCCCCTGCATTCCTGTGCTTTGCCTATATTCATCCTTTGTAATTTGTCCTACTTTCCATTTTTTATAAGACTCCTTTTTTATTTTTAGATAATTAATGGGTAGCAGGTTTAAAACTAATAAAAGAAAGTTCTTCTTCACACAGCGTGTAGTCAGCCTGTGGAACTCCTTGCCAGAGGAGGCTGTGAAGGCTAGGACTATAACAGAGTTTAAAGAGAAGCTAGATAATTTCATGGAGGTTAGGTCTATAAAAGGCTATTATCCAGGGGATAGAAATGGTATCCCTGGCCTCTGTTTGTCAGAGGCTGGAGAGGGATGGCAGGAGACAGATCGCTTGATCATTGTCTTTGGTCCACTCCCTCTGGGGCACCTGGTGCTGGCCACTGTCGGCAGACAGGATACTGGGCTAGATGGACCTTTGGTCTGACCCGGTACGGCCGTTCTAATGTTCTTATGTTATGTTCTTATGCAAGATCTCGTGGTTAAGCCAAGGTGATCTTTTGCCATATTTTCTATCTTTCCGACGCAGCGGAATAGCTTGCTTTTGGGCCCTTAACAATGTCCCTTTGAAAAACTGCCAACTCTCCTCAGTTGTTGTTCCCCTCAGTCTTGATTCCCATGGGACCTTACCTATCAGCTTTCTGAGCTTACCAAAATCCGCCTTCCTGAAATCCATTGTCTCTATTTTGCTGTTCTCCCTTCTACCCTTCCTTAGAGTTGTGAACTCTATGATTTCATGATCACTTTCACCCAAGCTGCCTTCCACTTTCAAATTCTCAACCAGTTCCTCCCTATTTGTTAGGATCAAATCTAGAACAGTTTCTAGAACAGATATTGACTGGGTACACATCACCTCAGGATCAGTATTGGGACCAGTTCTATTCAACATATTCATTAATGATCTAGAAAAAATAGGTACACATATGAGTGGCAAAATTTGCGGATATTAAACTGCTGAAGATAGTTAAGACCAAAGTGCACTGTGAAGAGGTTCAAAAGGATCTTACAAAACTAGGAGACTGGGTAACAAATAGTTAATGATTTTTAATGTCGATAAATGCAAAGTAATGCACATTGGGGAAAAAAATCCAAACTATACATATAAAATGATGGAGATTAATTTAGCTATAACCACTCGAGAGAGATCTTGGAGTCATTGTGGACAGTTCTCTAAATCATCCACTGAATGGGCAGCAGCAGTCAAAAAAGCAATGTTAGGAATCATTTTAAAAGGATAGCAAATAAGACAGAGAATAGCTGACTTATTGCCTCTGTATAAATCAATGGTATGCCCACATCTTAAATACTGTGTACAGATGTGGTCGCCTCATGTCAAAAAAGATACCTTAGCACAGGAAAAGGTTCAGAAAAGGGCAACAAAAATGATTAGAGATTTGGAAGAGGTCCCACATGAAGAGAGATTAAAAAGACTGGGACTTTTCATAGTAGAAAAGGAGATTAAGGTGGGGGAAAATGATAGTGATCTATAACATCATGACTAGTGTGAAGAAAGTGAATAAGGAAAAGTTATTTACTTGTTTCATAACAGAAGAACTAAGGGTCACCAAATGAAATTAATAGGTAGCAAGTTTGAAATAAACAAAATAAAGTTTTTCTTCGCACAGCTCGCAGTCCACCTGTGGAACTCCTTGCCAGAAGACAGAGCTAGATAAATCATGGAGGCTAGGTCCATTAATGGCTACTAGCTAGGATGAATAGGAATGGTATCCCTAGCCTCTATTTGCTAGAAGCTGGGACTAGGCAACAGGGAAAGAATCACTTGATATTCCCCATTCTGTTCATTCCCTCTATTGGATAGAGACAGCAAAGGGGCGGGAAGAGAGGATACTTGAAAGCAGCAGCGCCATACGGAGCCTGTATCCCAGCCTCCATGTGGTGCTGCCACTTTGAAACGCCCCGGACTCTGCACAGCACTTCCATGGAGCCCAGGATAGGCTGGAGAGTCCCAAGCTTGACCCTGGCTCCGCGTGGCATTTCAAAGCGGCAGCACCGCATGGAACCCAAGGTCAGTGGGGGACTCTGACCCCAGCTTCATGCAGACACTTCTGCTTTGAAATGCACAAGAGCTCCCACTGGGGACTCTTGTACATTTCAAAGCTGGTACGCTGGTACTTCTTTCAAAGTAGAAGTGCTCTCGTGGCGCCCCGAGTCGGCAGGACTTCCCTCTGGCCCTCAGCTGCACGCGAAGTTCTGCATTCCTCCTTTGAAGTGTACAAGGGCTCTTGTACATTTCAAAGGAGGAATGTGGGAGTGCCTATCAACTAGTCAAGTATTAGAAATTCCATCAACTATTAGACTAGTAAATTAACTGGTATTTAATGTCCTTAACCCAGTCTGGCCACTCTTATGTTCTTGTTAATGTTCTTTTCAGTTTGCATTTGTGTAGCTTCATCTTCCAGACTTTGAATTGTGTCATGCAGTGATGGACCGGGTTGGGTCTGAGCACCACTGAGGGCGTCAGCTCAGGGCAAGTTGCTCAAATCCTGGGCTACTTACAGCTCTTGACTGGAGGCCTTTCCCAAATATGCCACAAACCAGTTGCACAGAGCACTTCAGCTGCCAGTCTGGCCAGCTGGAAGCTTCATGAGCAAAAACCCTTAGAGACCCCACAATGTGCCACAATCAGCCCTGGACCTTACACACAGGTGAGAGGTTATAAAACCCGAACTCACCTACTCTGAACAGACCCTCCCAGCCCCAAAGAATGAGCCACACTCCCAGGTCAACTTACACTTTAGATCTTACCCACAAGAGCATGCTGGGCCAGTCCTTTAGAATCTAAAATCTAAAGGTTTATTAATAAAAGAAAGAGAAGGTTGAGAGTGAGATTAAGGAGAATACATGACACACATCAATCACCACGTTCTTGATGCAGGCTCTTAGCAGAGATGTTACAAACTGCTAGCTTAGAAGTCTGGTGTACATCCTGTATTAGGATGGGTCAGCAGTCCTTCCCGGCTCTCTGTCCCTAGCAAGGATGCATCTGGAATCAGGAGCAAAACTGAAGACAAGATGGAGACGGCCTCATGGGATTTTTATATTCCTGGTGTCTCCCAAACTGAAACTGGTTACATGATCAAGTGACCTATCTGTGATTCACATTCAAGTAGCCATGAGGCACTGACCGGTCTGTAGGCTTCCAGACACATTTCTCAGGTGTGTATTGGCCGCTCCCAAGAGCCATTGTCCAAGAAGCAGAGCTACTTAGCACAGGTATTCACTGAACCAGTGGTCACCAACCAGTAGATTGGGATTTACTGGTAGATCTTGGAGCCTGTGACAGGTGATCCTGACTGGTTTGGCCAAGAGGCTATCAAGTGCCTGCACTTCAGCTGCCCCTTCCTCCCCCCCCCCCCCCCCCCCCCCCCCCCCCCCCCCCCCCCCCCCCGTCTGCGTCTCCTGCCCTTTGCCTTGGAGCTGCCCCCTCCTCTTGGGAGTCTCCTGCTTTCTGTGCAGGGCAGGGGAGGGGAGGGGAAAGAGAGGTGCTGATGTCAGGGTGCCCCCTCTCCCATTCTGTATCCTTTCTCCACAGAGCAGAGAGGGGGCACAACCAGACCAGGGATAGAGTTTGCTGGCTGCTTTAGGGAGTAGTTCAGGGCCAGGGCACGGGTGAGCCTGCTTTTAGCCCCACTACATCACCAGGAGCCAGCAGCAATGCCCAGATGGAGCCCACATCCCAAACTCCTACCCCAGTCATGAACCCCCTCATGTACCCCAAGCCCTTATCCTAGCTCTGAGCACCCCTGCATCCAAACACCCTCTCAGAGCCTGCACCTAGAACCCCCTCCTACATCCAACTGCCTGCCCTGAGAGCAGCTCAGAGCCCCTCACACACCAAATCCCTTAATCCCAGACCAGAGCCTGCGCCCCCAACCCTCTGCCCCAGCCTGATGAAAGTGAGTGAGGATGGGCAAGAGAGGGAGGAGGGCGTGAGCAGGGGCGGGGCCTTGGGGAAGGGGCGGGAAGGAAGCAGGGCAAGGGTATTTATATTTGAGGTAGATCTTGGATTGCACTTAAATTCAAAAAGTGATCTCGTGCTTAAAAAGGTCGGAGGCCTCTGCACTGAACTATCATTCCTCAGAATAGGCAGTCCAGGCCCATTGCTTCCTCCCAGACAGAACATTTACAGTACAAGAACAGAGCCCATATTCGTAACTTCACACACAAACATCACACAGGTACATGAGTAGCACACATAGAATCAGCAGAGCATACACTTTCGTTTGACACCTCACATGGCCCCCTTTGTACAGAATTTGGGGCAAACACCCCGGTGGGTGCAACAGTGATCTGTCTGCTCACTTTAAAATCCAGTAACGTGACACATGCCTCTGTTTGTGGACTAGTCCTCCAGTATCTTCTCTTGTTTCTCTTTGTGAGTAGCTGGAAGTTGTGCTTAAACTACTAGGTCTTAAGGAGAGAAGGGACAATTAGATCATCCAGTCTGACCTCCTTTACGATATAGGCCAGAGAACTTCACTCACGTACTGCTGTGCTGAGCCCAGTAAGTTATGTTTGACGTAAAGCACGTGTTCCGGAGAGAAACTGGCCCTGACTTGAAATCTTTTAATCTTCATGCTGATAAACCACATAGGCTGAGAACCTGAAGTCTCTTGTGCAGTGTCTCTTTCTAGACTTCGGGTCCTTTTTGGAGCTTTTCACTGAACTCCCGCTCCATGATTTCAATGTAACTGGGAACAGTACCCCAAATAGGATTTCACCAGTGTTGTGTTAGCTGTAATGTTGCCTCCCTACTCCTGTTTGAGATAATCGAACAGGAGTCTAATTGTCTTAACCCGTTTTAGCTACAACGTCATACTGAGAGCTGATGTTCAGGTCTACCATGACTCAGTCTGTATCCTGTTACTAGTTGTCATCAAGTTCCCTGAAACTGTTTCTACATCTAATGATGTAAAACTCCATTCAGGAATCCAGATAAGCTAAGGTCTTTATGCTGCAACTGGCTTTCTGCCTCGTAAGAATCTAATTCAAAAGTGTCCATTCTGCATAGAAGATAGATGTTATCAGATCCTCTGTTCTTGCAGGTGAAGATTCATGCTGGTCCCAAATTTGCCTCATATTTGACTTTCAGTCCTTCAGAAGTAAAATCTCTCCGTACAGAATATGGTGATCTAGAGTGTTGCATTGAGGTGGTCGATAGTGTCCAGGAAGCAATTGATCATATCCACAAGTACGGAAGTTCACACACAGATGTTATCATCACAGAGAACGGTTAGTGACCTGAATGGCTTTGTTCAGTCTACCCTGTGTATGTAGAGTGTACTTTTACCTGTCCTGCACCAGTTGCTCTCATAGAATCATAGAACACTAGAACTGGAAGGGACTTCAAGAGGTCATCAAGTCCAGTCCCCTGCCCTTGCAGCAGGACCAAACACCATTCTACATCATCCCTGATAAATGTTTATCTAACCTGCTCTTAAATATCTCCAGTGATGGAGAATCCACAACCTCCCTGGCAATTTATTCCAGTGTTTAAACACCAAAACAGTTAGGAAGTTTTTCCTAATGTCCAACCTAAACCTCCCTTGCAGCAATTTAAGTCCATTGCTTCTTGGCCTGTCACCAGAGGTCAAGGAGAACAGTTTTTCTCCTTACAAGGAATGGGGAACTTTGTAGTTTTTCCTCCTTCTCCTAGTCTCATTCTTCTGTTTGCAGATCTATATTTTTGAGTCTGTGCTGTGGAGAAAGAGACATGTGAGCATTGTTCTGGTCATGGATTCTCAATTAAGTGTCTCACATAGCATTACATCTGTTCAGGTTTTCATAATGCACCCATTACTTGATTTGAGAGCCTTGTTCCATCTGAGTCTATTCAGATTTTTCTCTTTCTTATAGAGAAAACAGCAGAGTTCTTTCTTCAGCATGTGGACAGTGCCTGTGTCTTTTGGAATGCTAGCACCCGATTCTCCGATGGATATCGGTTTGGACTTGGTAAGGGGTTGAATGGAATTATTTTGTGCTTCTTGCAGCTGGGGGTCTGAATTTGGGATTTTCACTTTTTCCCCTTAAGAATTATAGGGAATGCTCACCTGAATCCTGTAGGATGGGATAGTCCCGTCTCTGATTGCCTGCCTGCCTGCCAATGAGAGAAGTTTTACAGACCATACTGTAATAAAAGTGGAAACTTAGACCTTTCACTCTATGGGACTAGGAGACAGCCTGGTGGGTTGAATTAACTGGAGCAAGATCATAAAATAAGATGTAATGTTGCTAAATTACAGTAGCATTTAGATCCTTCAACCAAAATTGATGCTCCATTGTTCTGAACACAGGACATTTACATACTAAGAGAGATCATATTCTAAAATCACAACATTTGGGTTTCATTTTGCATTCTCCTTTGTTTCAGTTCCAGAATGGTTTCACTGGCCATTTTGTAAAGAATTTCTATGGTCAATAGATTTGAAATCAGAATGAGTTTTCATGATTTGTGTCAAATTCCATTGATATGGAAATTGGAATTGAATTAAAATGCACAAAAACAGCCTTTTAAAATTAGTTTATTTAATAAAACAATCTTAAATGTGCTGCATCAGAAGAAAAAGCAAAACATATTTTGTATATAAAACTAACTCATTCATTAAAGCAAGTGTTGTGTATAGTTAGTGAATAGAACTGATTGTTTCTAGTATTCAAGACCTTGAAAATTTTAGAAATAGATATTCTAATCTTCACAACTCATTCTTTATTCATAGATTGGATGAAGAAAACAGTCTCCTGCCTTTTCATCTGCCTGTTAGCTTTTTAACTATGAATTAAATAGCTGTTATGCTATAGTGGTTGAATAAATAGAAAGATAGAAAATATTCTCTCTGTATCTGCAGAAGAGGCTGCCGCTGTCAATAGCTCATTGAGCACTGCAACGAACTCTGGTGTCAGGAACTAGTGGAAGTCCTTTGCTAAGCTCAGTGGCTATAGTACAATAGAGTAACACAGGTTGTCATTAATTTTAAATACTTTTTAAAAGAAGCTTCTTTAAATCAAAATCTTACTTTTAACTCAATTTTTATCCATCCTGTTGGTAGAACTAGAAGTGAACGTGTTGCACCCTCCCAATTCTCATCACATACTTTGGCAGGCACTGTTACTAGCTACTAAAATGTCAGAACTGCATGCAGTGAGGGGAAGAGAAAAAGAGGTGCTTTAGAGCAGCCTCCTCCCAAGCAGCTTCTGGAACTTGCAGAGAGAGAGAGAGAGTGAAGGAAGAAGCACTCTTGTTTGGAGCACAATTGCAGGAGGTTGCCTCTGGAGCCACTCCAATTCTGTCACCTGGCTGCTTGGTCACACTGCCTGGCCACAACTGCTGCTTTGTGGTCTAAACAGCATTAGTTCATGTCCTGGCTACCCTAGACTGTGAAGGGCAGAGATACTAAAGCACAAACTTAGTCTGTTCTATCTAGTTAGGGTTTCTCTCTCTTTCTTTTTTTCTTCATTAAAAAAAAAAAGCCAGTTTGGGATCGATTTATGAACTTGACATTTTTTGGAAAATGAAGTGTTCCTACTGTTCTTGCCACAGTACTAAAGAAAAGATGCTTTCATGATGGTAAAAGTAGGAAGAATAAAGATACATGTCTGCAGAATAATACGACTGTTATTTCTAAAATGTAAATTGAACAATACTGGTCTGGGGCCTGCAAAAATGGAATGGGAAAACAAGATACTGGCTTTTCTCTTTCCCTCTTAGAAGAAATTAAATGATAGAACTGATGGTTGAAAATGGTCCCAGCAAAGCGCTAACTGCATCATCTTATGTCTAAACCTCCCTCTTGGTTGCAGGTGCAGAGGTTGGAATCAGTACTTCTCGTATCCATGCCCGTGGGCCAGTAGGAATTGAGGGGCTATTAACTACAAAGTGGTTGCTGAAAGGGGAGAATCATGTTGTTTCTGACTTCTCTGAGCATGGGAGTATGAAGTATCTTCATGAGACCCTTCCTCTCCCTCAGAGAAACACCAACTGAGATCATCTGAGGAGAGCACATGAGTGTCAAATGTTTACTGAGAATGTTCAGACTTCAGAGCTCCCTCTGGGAAGGAGATTGTACCTCACCTTCAGACTCATTGTCTCTACACTTAGGCTCCTCCATCATTTCTTGGTTGCCTCAGTAAAATTAAGACAAATTTATCATATCTGTACCTGAGAATATTTGCTCATGCTATTTTCATGTGTAGCGACAAATGCAGCTGATACAGATAGGGTACCCTGATACCATAGCCTGCCTCCTTCAAACGGTAGAAAGGACTCAAAGGCTCTCCTCTGCCTTCTTTCCTTGATCTCTGTGGTACAGTATGTGTGTGCTTGGTTTTATGGATGGAGCCATTTCTTAATGCCTTTCTATTGGTTTAAACATCTCTTCTCCTTTTCTGTAACTCTTCAATTCAGAAAGAGGATATGGTTTTTCTGAATTTGTTGTCTTTTTGACTTAGGATCTTGGCAGCTCTTGAAAATTCAGAAATGCTGTGACAATTATTTTGTCTGCATTTAAATGTTTACTAACACAACTGAATGAATATTCCCAATGTACAACAATGTTTTTGACCAAAAGATCCTTTTTAATCTCCGATTTCTTTTTATTGCTGACTAATGTAGATAGATTTCATAGTTCTATATCATGTGGATTTCATTACCCTTTTATGAATATTTGTACAAAATATTTTTGCTCTTGGATTTTATATGAATCTTAATCAACTCCAAAAGAGAATGGAAGCAATATTTTAATTTCCTTGTTTTTCAAAATAAACTTTATGCAAAATGGCTTTGGATCTTAATGCGTGGATTGCTTGATACAAAACTGTTGTTCTTTGTCTTGGGTGAGTTCTTTTAAAGATGCCAAATATATGGAGACTGTTGCTCCCAAGATGAAACTTTTCATCGATGTATTTTTTAATATTTTCACTTTTCACCAAAAAAAAGTAATTTTTGAGACAGACTAATTCTGTTGTCAACTGTTAAAGGTTCTTGTACTTCAGTTCTAAACTGTAGATGCATCTTGGGTGTTTTGTTTTAATTTAGACTTCGAAGTTTTAGGAACCTCAGCTGTTCATATGAGAGACCGTGTGAATTTTTTGCTATATTTTTTATGGAGCCTGTTGTGTGTGCACCAGTTTCCCCTATATGTCGTATTATTACCTAGTGTGAAAAGGAGCTGTTTGCTCTCAGGATAGACTAAGACACAGTTGACACCCATCTCTTAAGAATACCATGGCGAATCCAGTTCCCCATACATGTACAACTAGCAATGACCCAGAGAAATATGACTGTCCCACCAGTCAGCAGGGAAACTGAGCTGCATCTCCCCAGCTCAGAAACAAAGGACTGGAGAGAAGGGTAAGTTAAGTGTTGGCTGCTAGAGGCAGCTAGAGCATACCTGAGAGTCTAATGAAGGTGTTCAGATGGAGGGACAGACAGATCTTGAGCAATAGATTTCACTACAGCTTGTCTGGGCTCTGACTATCCAGAATGGACTGTTTTAACCTTCATTCCTCTATGCTAACCAAGGTCTTCCTGCGCTGTGTTCAGTTTACCAGTAGACCCCACTGTTTGACAGTACTGGCTGGGTGTGCCTGCAGATACTTGTGATATGCGTTGTTCCCTTAAAATGGAAGAAGTCTCCTTAGGGAGTCCGTCTCTAGGGGACTTGCTGAATGGAATTCAGACTGTGAAGCACAAGTGCTGACAGCACAGAAGTCCAGTCAGTCTCAGAAAGCAATACAATTCAGGAGCTTACCCTCAAGGAAGAGTAGGACACCTAGGAAGCCTGGCACAATGAAGGAATCCTCCTAGAAACTGATCCAAGCTGGACTTATGGCAATGATTCTTTGGATCCTTGACTGATTGTGGCAGAAATGGTATGCTTGATGCAAAAGTATTTAGGACTAGCTGACTTGTAGCAGTCAAATGGAACAGGAAAAAAAAAGCATATAACCACTCCCTAAGATGGACATTGCAAATCTTTGCAGGCTTAGGGGATTGAGCATTAGGCAGTTCAAATGGGTATAGCTGGACAACTGAAGAAAGATGATCTGTCCAAGAAATAGGTTCCAGACCCATGTGGGATTCCATGAGTGACAGGCAGTAGCAGGTCGTCCAAAATTCAGCTTCCCTTCTATTCAGGATATCTTCATGATCTGATTCTTTATAGATTTGAAACAGTGGGACTATGTCTGCATTGTGCATTCTTGCACAAGATGATGTGCAAATGAGGCATGGTGATGAATATGCCAGGCTGCCTCATTTGCATACCTAATGAGCCACCATTTGCGCAAGAAGGAGCAGTCTACACTGCTCCTTCTTGCACAAAAAACCCCTCCTGCACAAGAGCCGTTCTGCCGCTTATTTTCAGGCCGAACAGCTCTTGCTCAAGAGGGGGGTTTTGCTCAAGAAGGAGCAGTATAGACTTCTCCTTCTTGCGCAAAAGCCCCTTGCGCAAAAATGGCGGCTCATTAGGTATGCAAATGAGGCATGGTGATATTTATTGCCAGGCCTCGTTCGCATATCTTCTTGTGCAAGAATGCACAATGTAGACGTAGCCTGGGAGCAGAAGCTGATAATGGAGGCACCTCAACTAGAACAAAAACTAGCACATGATGAAAAGTGGAGAACGCGTGAATTGTAGATGGAGAAGCAGAGGCAAAAGGACCTAGAGAGGTAAGTGGGGAAAGATCCTGGGCGCATTGTTCCCTCTATTCTTTTATGTCCATGTGCAGAATGAATTTTAATTGCACCAATATGGGGATGACATGCGACACCATGCCAAATTAAAGATGGATTCCAGCATCAGATGGCATGGACACCTGTCTTTGTAGGACAAACCGCAGTGTAGGCTTACACGAAAAAAAAAAAAAAGAGTATTGAGCACTAGGCTGTTAAGATCCTTAAATACAATGAATAGCTTTCACTGGAAGACCTAAATTAATAAACAGGGTTAATATTGATATTTCTAACTTCACACAAGACAGATAGATGCACATAAATAGAATATACACGTTCCGGGGGATTACAAGCCCTTGAATAAATTACTTGGCCTGTTTTGCATAAGGCATATTAGAGTTATGCATATTCAAAAACATTTCCATAAAAAATGAGGGCACAGTGCCATGGTTGCCCTTTGTGAGATATGGTTGCCTTTTGGAGGCTGTCCAGCTTGTTCCCCACTTTGGCACTTTGAATGCAGAAGGTGGAGGACTGCAAGAGACTTAAATACCTTGCTCCAAAGACTTCTGTTAAAACTCCCCAAGATCAGATTCCCTGGCTTTGGATTGTTACCGCCATCACCTAAATGCCAAACCCTTTGAAGAACCCATGAAGGTGCACTTGGGAATTGGGTCTTATGAGGGACCTCTCAAGCTCTTTTAACGCTCACTCTGGAGAGAGCTTGAAAACTTAGCTGTCGCAATCAGCTGAAAAGGGAACTTTCTCTTAGTAGTTTGGCTCCACAGTCATAGGCACATGCACACAGAACCTCCTGCTTTCTAGGACACAAGAATCAGATCATGGTCTTAAAAGGTTGAATTTTGTTAACGAAAGAGAGAGAACGCACTTGGTGAAACATAGCTTGGGTGGTAGGTGTTATAGAGCAACTTAAAAATGTATAACACACACACACAGACTTGCTTCCTTGGAGTCAGAGGGTAGTTACATGTGCTCAGCGAAGAGAAGTTCAACAAGCCCAAAAATAACCTGATTGCATCTGACTACACAACCTCTGTTCTACTCGAATATCTATAGTTTCAAGACTTAGTCCTTCCATAGGCATGGATATCATGGGACTCTCCATGCCTTGCTCCATTAAGGAGAATAATTTTTCTCCCTCCTCCTTGTAATACCCTTTTACTTGAAAGCAACTATCCTTTTCTTCCACCCACCCCCCAACCGTCTGTTTTCCAAATTAAACAAACCCGGTTATTTCAGTCTTCTCATATTTTCTACACCTTTAATCCTTTTTGTTCCTCTTCTCTGGACCCTCCCCAATTTCTCCACATCTTTTCTGGAATGTGGTGCCCAGAACTGGACACACAACTCCAGTTCAGGCCTAATCAGAGGGGAAGAGTAGAGGCGAAGAATTACTACTTGTCATGCTCTCAACACTTCTGTTAATGCATCCTAGAATGATGTTTGGGTTTTTTTGCAGCAGTGTCGCACTGCTGACTCATATTTAGCTTGTGGTCCACTAAGACCCCCTAGGAGACATGTCCCAGGAGGTCTTCCTTGGCTAACCAGAAATAGGACCCCCCATAGTATCAGGCTGTGGGGATTGTGGGGAGGTCCCAGCAGGGGCCCCTCTCTCTGCTGGGCTGGGTTGGGGGGGAGTTCTGAGGGGAGCACTCTCTTCAGTGCTGGGCTGGAAGGGTTTTTAGGTCATCTTGAGCCACCAATCTGCAGTTTCCTGTATGCCTGCTCACAGGCAACCGACCTCACCACCCCTCGGAGCTCCTCTCCCACTCCTTCAACAATGTGAGCTGGAAGAGGGCAAGTATCTGAGCCCAACGAACAGCAACCTGATCCTTCCCCCACGGAGCAGTCCTCTTTGTCCCCTGATGAGGCAGTGATTCCAGAGGATGTCACCCACGGACAACTTCAAGCAGTTTTACCACTTGTGTAAAAGAGTGGCTACTAGCCAGGAGGTCCAGCTACCCAAGGTACAGGAGAAACAACATTGCCTCCTTAAAAACTCCAGCTCTCCCAAAATGCCAAAATCACACTGCCCATTGATGAGGCCATTATGGAGGCTGCTAATGAAATCTGGCAGACCCCAGCCTTTGCTCCACCCCATCCAACAAATGGGCAGACAAAAAGTACTTTGTTCCTGCCAAAGGCATGGATTTCCTATTCCTCCACCTCCAACCTAATTTCCTGGTGGTGGACACTGCTCACATAGAAAAGAATGGGTGGTTGGAGGCTCATTCTTGATTTTGGCAAACTCAACAGATACCTTTGCAAACAGCCATTCATAATGGTTACCCTGTCATCGATAACCCCAGCGCTGGACCAAGGGGGACTGGTTCGCAGCCCTCAGCCTACAAGATGCCTACTTCCTCTTCACCATCCATCTTGCTCTCAGGTAGTTCCATCGATTCATACTAGGATCAGAACATTTCCAGTATCGCATCTTACCTTTTGGCTGCTTGACCACACCAAGGGTGTTCTCCAAGATAGTCGTGGTAGTGGCGGCATACCTACATTGACAGGAGATTATAATCTTTCCTTATCTCAGTGATTGTCCGATAAACAGTCCATCTTTTGTGGAAATGTGCCACGTGATACAGCAAGAAAAACATTCAATCACTCGGGCTCATTATCAACAACCAGAAATCTACACTGTAGCTGACACAGTCCCTGGACTTACCAATATGACAACAATGTATTATATAAATTGGCAGGGAGGCGCCCAGTCCTGTTCCCTGTGCACTGAAGCAGTGCATCTATGGAACTGGTGCATTCACCACAAAGTCACCCTGATTGTGTCCTACCTACTTGGTAACAAAAATGCCACGGTGGATGCATTAAGCAGACACTTTACACCAGATCATGAGTGGGAGTTGCATCAAGTGCTCCAAGCTATCTTCCTTTCGTGGGGCTCTCCTCAGATAGACCTCTTTGCCTCCTACCAGAATGCCAAGTGCCTACATTACTGCTCCAGGACTGGAGTTGGCCCAGGATCCCTAGGACCGTGGTCACCAACCTGTCCATTGCAATCAACTAGTCAATGCGGGGGCTTGATCAGTCAATTGCGAGGCTTTTGGGGCCCTCACTGCCCCCCACCCCCAAGATGAACCCCGCACTGATGCTACCTCCAGGGAAAACGGAGGTAGCGCAGGCTTCCTGCAGGGTGGG
>JANRFK010006697.1:42888760-42899670 GCA_030068395.1 Apalone spinifera | reverse complement strand
CCCCGCCCCCGAGGTCTGCTGGGCTGGGGAGCCTAAACAGGAGCTAAATGAGTGTGAAATGGCTTCCACAAAATTGTTCTGACTTCTCTGGGAGTTCCCCTCCCGGGACGGGACAGGAGTGAGGCATTAGGGGGATCACGCTCCCCTGGCTGGGTGGCGGTGCGCTGGGAGAATGGGTCCGTATATGAATAGCTGGGGGAGGCTTTTCCAGGGGGCTGCATCTCAGGGTCAAGGGCATGTATTGCACCCCACAGCCCTGTGCAGGCAATGCAAGCGAGGGTGCAGGCTTTGAGCCTTTGGAAGAGTCAGGCCCTTGCAGGAAATCTGGGCTTGAGCTTCCCTGGCTCCAGCGGGTTAAGGCTGGGATATGAGAATGTGCGTAATGTTTAAACAGGAGTGGGGTGGGGTGCAGCCACCCTGGGGGTGCAACCTGGGAGCCGGGGGAACTGCTTCGCCCCAAGCATACAGCTGGCCTGGTCCCTCCAGGCCCTGCTATCACTCAGCAGGGCCCCCTCGAGCTGCCCGGGTGCTCTTCCCAAGCCACCGCAGGCCAGAGACAAACAAGGGCCAATTTCCAGCCTTGCATGCTTGCTGGTGCGGGCACGAACCCAGCGCCAAACCATCTTATGCCGCCCAGGGAGCTGTGCAATACAAGTGCATTCAGCAGTCTCTAAGGCGGGGTGGCCAACCCGCGGCTCTTCCCCCCTTCAATTGCGGCTCGTGAAGCCGCCTCTGCACCGCTAAAAACGGCCGCCTGGATCCTGGTTCCCTGTGCTCACCGTCCGACGCGGCAAAGCAAAACGGCGCTGACAAGATGGCGCCGGCCGCCAGGAGCTTGATGTGGCCAAGAAGCCACCCGGAGATTTTCAGTGCCTTTTTTCCCTCGGCCTTTTGCGCTATAGCCCCGACTACTGTGGCTCTTTGCCTTTAATGGGCTGGCCACCCTTGCGCTAAGGCCTCGTGTGTGTCTCTGGACCCTGAGCATCTGGCGAGCCTGGATAGTTTTGATACCCAAGGGCTGATGGCATTGGCGGCTGGTGCAGCTCCCCAGCCCCACCTACAGCCCTGCCCCCTCTGCAGAGGCCACACCCCCAGGGAGGAGAGGAAGTGGGGCAGCACGCTGAGCATGCTCCAGCCTCCCCACAGCATTGGGGAGGGGAAGAGAGGCGAGGGGATACAAGTGTGTGGCCCGGCTGGAGCACAGGGGAGGGTGGAGGCCACACAGGGAGGGCAGGTGCTGGAGGCAGCGACACTTCACCTCCCAACACCTATCAGCAGGGTGGCGTCTGGGCGTGGCCGTGCCCCAAGGATCGGTTCCAGGGCTGGTTTTGTTCAACATCTTTATGAATGCCCTGGCCGAGGGGATGGGTTGCACCCTCAGCACGTCTGCGGATGACACTAAGCACCGGGGTAGATACGCTGGAGGGCAGGGAGAGGGTCCAGTGTGAGCTGGACAGATTAGAAGATTGGGCCACAAGAAATCTGATGAGGTTCCACAAGGACAAGTGCAGAGTTGAACTTGTCGGAAGAATCCCAAGCATTGGTACAGGCTGGGGACCGACTGGCTAAGTAGCAGTTCTGCAGAAAAGGACCTGGGGGTTACAGTGGATGAGAAGCTGGATAGGAGTCACCAGGGCGCCCTGGTAGCCAAGAAGGCTAATGGCATATTAGGGTGCATGAGGAGGAACATTTCCAGCAGATCCAGAGATGTCATTATTCCCCTTTATTCGGCTCTGGGGAGGCCACATCTGGAGTATTGTGTCCAGTTCTGGGCTCCCCACTACAGAAAGGATGTGGGGCATTGGAGAGGGTCCAGCGGAGGGGAATGACAATGCTGAGACGAGGCTGAGGGATTTGGGTCTGTTTAGTCTGCAGAAGAGAAGAGTGAGGGGGGATTTGATGCAGCTTTCAACTTCCTGAAGGGAGGGGTCCAGAGAGGCTGGAGAGAGGCTGTTCTTAGTGGGGGCAGCTGGCAGAACGCGGAGCAATGGGCTCAAGTTACAGTGGGGGAGGTCTAGGTTGGCGATTAGGAAAAACGATTTCCCTAGGTGGGTGGGGAAGCGCTGGGCTGGGTTCCTGGGGGAGGGGGTGGAATCTCCATCCCCAGGGGTGTTTCAGTCCCAGCTTGACCAAGCCCTGGCTGGGTTGATTGAGTTGGGTTGGTCCTGCCTTGGGCAGGGGGCTGGACTCGATGACTCCAGAGGGCTCTGCCAGCCCTGGGATTCTAGGATTCTGTGCTTACTAGTCTTCATCAGTTGGGTCTGAATTAAGAATTTAGATCGGACAGTTCTGGTTCCTGTTCTTGCAACAGGGCAAAAGTTGAGAGGAAAAAGCCATCCATGGGTAGAATATTATTGGAGATAGTTCACTACACAATAGGACTGAATCACAACCACCACCTCCATGTTACCTGCCTCAAGTGCCTTCTACAACGTCGTACACTGCCTCGGTTTCCCCTCCTGATCACCATGGAAGGACCATAGTTTCTGTCCACTACATAGCCAGCCCCAAGCATCATTGACTCATCCGCCTCCATGCAGACATTCCCGTAAGCCGTTGTCATAAAGCCATGCCCCACACCGCCCAGAAAACACACCAAGGTTTTCTGTTCCCCTCTCCAGGTTCCACCTGGCGGTCCAGAGCAGCACTTTGTTCCCACTTCCTCCGGCCCCGATCCAGGCCCCACTCCCAGGCCACCCCCGAGAGCGGCCCGTCTCCTAACTTTTGTCACAGCCCAAGCACTGTCCCACAAGAGAGCTCCCAGAGGGGTCCATGCCCCGGCCTCCCTGACTCTGGGCACGTGCACGCTGCGAGCTCTTTCCAAGTCGGCAGGGGGAGCCCCACGCCCGTCGGTTCGAAATGAGAAGGCCGGCGTGGGAAGAGGAATACGCTTACTTCGAAATAGTGATCTCGGGCAGCGCAGCCCTCGCCTCCGGGCCGACCCCTGCTAGGGCACGTCTCTCCAGGCTCAGCCCCTCGGTCTAGGCCTCCTCCCCCAAGGGCTCCATGCCGTCTCCACTCCCCGGGCCCTGCCGGGAAGTGCTACCCCGGCTCAGCGCCCGTCCCTCAGAGCCCACCGCCGTGCTGCCAGGCTCAGCTTCCTGGACCAAAGTGGAGCTTCCCCTTTTACCGAGGGGCCACGGCTCAAGCCTCCAGGGCGTCAATGCTCACCAGCAGGACTGTTCGGCTCTCCTCAGCGTGCTGCTCTCCCACGTGGGTCTCCGGCGGCTTTCCCCCGCTGCTTCCAGTCTGACCCTCCTGGCCTGCGCCGCTCCCGCCTGCCGGACTGCTCCGGCGACAGCCCGGGTGCCCTGCGAAGTCCCGTGGGTCAGCTGACAGATCACAGGCCCGCCGGGCTCCCAACAGCCAGCGTGGCCCCGACGCAGCAGCCAGGGGAAAGCAGAGAAAGGCTTTTGGATTTTGGGTTGGTGCTAACCGAACGCTGCTCTGGCCAGCCCCTTGCCCAGGGCTGTGCGTAACGCCATTCTCCTCGTTCTGTCCTCCAGGAACCCAGGGAGATCCTGGGTCACACCAGGGCTGGCCGCGCTGCCGGATACAATGTCTTCCAGGGAGTCGTTCCCCGCCACGTCCGGCCAGCCGCATGGTAAGGTCTCCTCACCTGAGTTCAGGGGAAGCTCTGGCACCGTGGAGTTGCCAGGCGGGGGGGCACTTGCTGAGCTATGGACCTGATCCATCGGCCACTGAAATCAATCGCGGGAAGCCTTTCCGCTTGGCCCAGGGGTCGTGTGTATGGGGACCTCTGGCCACGGCAGGTCTCAAAGCAGAGTCAAGGATGACTCGAACCTCAGAGACCAGCCCCACCTGTCAGGGTGGGACTTCGCTCAAGCAGAGAGAGAGAAACCGGCCAGGGGAGACCCAGGGCATGACCCCCCCAGCCTGTCCGCTCTGTGACAGAGGAGGAGGCGCAGGCTCCAACTCAGGGGGGTGGGAGGGGAAAAGCAATTCCCAGTGGCCTCGCCCTGCGACAAGGACCACAGAAAGCTCAGCTCGCCATGGGCTCGGCTGGCCGCTTACAGCCTGAGCGGGAGGGCTGCTGACCTCCCCCGGCTGTCCTCTTCCACCCGTCTTTGTCCTCTACCGCTTGAATCTCTGCCCCACTGTCCCCCCCTCCCAGCCCCCTTTCGTTCCTGCTGTTCCCTGAACTTGCTCCCATCCACCCGCTTCTGAGTGCAATGTCCCATGTTCCTCTTTGTCTCCTGCTGCTCTGGTGTCTGGGGCCGGCTTCTAGGAACCTGGGCTGCTGCCTTCAGGGTCTTCTTGTTTCCTCTCCCAAGATTCATTCCCTTGGCTCCCTCCCTGAAGTTCTTCTCCTTTGGGATCCCTGGAAAGCAACCAGCAAGAAATGACGCACAGATTGAAATCGGAAACAAAAGCCGTACCAGAGTTCCTTCCTATGCCGCCTGCCACCAGCCCCGCGACTGGTCCTCCCGCTGCACGTTACAATGTACAGCTTCAGGACATTTCCACACACCCCCATAAACTCATTCCTTCCCTGCTGAGGTTCTTGCACAGAGATTTCCCCAGTTAGTGTGTCTGTGTGCGCGTGCGTGTGAGATCCTCTGTGTCCTTCACTGAACAGGTCAGGCTCGTTACCGAACAGAAGGCCAAGGGCTCCCCGTTCCTCGTCTAGACAGTGAACGGATTCCTCTGCTTTGAGGACAGCGAGGAATATCTGCAGCCCGTGTGCCGAGTGGCTCAGCAGAGATCCAGTCCCTGCTTTCCCATCACCCTTTCTCTGCCGGACTCTTTCTCTTGCCTATGAGCCCAGAGGAGGTGGAGAAGACTTTACAGAGCCTCACCTCTCTGAGCTCTGCTGTTGCTCTCTATGGGAGATCAAACTCTCCGGGTGCAGGCGGTTAGCTAATAGCTCAGCGTAATTCCACCGGCCCTGTGCGCTCGGAGGCCATCTGCGCTGCCACAGCTCCCCAGAACACCACAAACTGAGCACGGCACACAGTGCGAGGGCTAAACGCTGGCTGTCTGACAGGCCTCGAAATGCCCCTGTCCGTGCTGCAGCGCTGGGCCCTGCTCCGGGGCCTCGATTCAGGAAGGAGGGTGGCAAATGGACGAGGGTTCAAAGAAGAGCCATGAGAATGATTAACGGCTCGGGAGACACGCCCGACAGCCACAGACTCAGAGCGTCATTGATGCTGCTGGGCACAGAGCAGGGGAGCTGCCGGCCGCTCCCCGTTGTTCTGGTCCTCCTAAGGCCCCGATGGAGCTGACACAATGCTGAATGGATGGGCGGCTCTTCCATCTCTGCTCGCTGTCTCATGTCCCCATTACGGATTGTCAGAGCATCCCCGCCCGCACTGCGACTAGCCCTGCTCCAGCTCGGAGCCGTTCCACCAGCAGGCCCTTGCACCTGACTGGTCCCCCCAGCCTGGCTTTCTGGGAGTGGGACATGCAGGCCACAGTGGCTGCCAGACCACAGCAGGCTCTGGGGAGAGGCCTGCGCGTGAGTCCCTCTGGATACCAGTGTAGACGTAGAGGGGTGCAGCGTTGGCACCAGCGATGCAGCTTTTCCTAGCCACGGAGCCCCTCCTACACACTCATTTGCTCACCCCGCCCGCACCAGGGCGTTAGCAGCTCTGGGTCCCTGGGAGCACTGAACCGAACCGTTCCCTGTAGCTTTGGCCTGCTGGCCCATTTCCCTTCTCTTACAAAGCAAATGCACCGTCAGCCGGAGCTGCTCCGGAAGGCGCTGAGCCAGATTAAGAGCCCCTTCCTAGCCTCTCTGTGCTCGTGGAGGGCGCGGGAGAGCCATGAAGCATTGGTCTCACCCGCCTCTTGGGGGCTGGGCGCTGAGGCTCTGAATCTGTCGCCCTTGTTCCCGACAGGGCCGGGCAAAGGCAGCCGTCTCCCTGGGGAGTCAGAACGTGTCGGTGAGACCAGAGGTGGGAAAAGCGCACCAGGACGCAGCGCCCTTGGGCAGGAGAAATGGGAGTCCGTACGCGGGGGCACGGAGGGCTGCAGTGCCGGCGGCAGGGCCTGGACTGGAAGGGAGGGCACGGCCATCAGCACGCCCGCGCTCTCTGACACGGAGCGCTGCGGCGAAGACGCCAGCCGTGAGCTCGGGGGCCGTAGGGAGCGGGCCTCGCCAGGCCCCCACGCACTGGTGCTGGTGACCCTGCTGCGCCGTTACACCGGAGACCAGCCAGCACTGAGGATTGCCCAAGAGATGTTTGGCCGTGAGGCCCCGAAGAACACGATTGTCTTATTCGCCCGGAGAGAAGAGCTTCCGAGCGGGGCCCTGGAGCCGTGGCTCTGCCCCGCGGGGGACGGGCCCGCAGGGTGGCAAGGCCGATGTTGCGCCCTCAACACTGAAGCGGCGGGGCAGGAGCGAGCTGCCCAGGCGGAACTGCTGATGGCTCAGATAGCGGAGACGGTGCGGAGCAGTAAGGCCCCAGAGAAGCCTTCAACCGACAATCCGGGCAGGGCTCCTGAGGCAGACGGCAGCAGGAACCAGGGCGGGGAAGAGGAAGATGGCCAGCAAGGGGAGGCAAAGGACGGGGCCCAAGAGGAAGAGGAGCCAGCCAGGGAGATAGGTAAATCCCTAGGAAATAAACAAAGCCGCAGCGAGCACATGAGAAGGAGGGTTCCTTGCACGCTCGCCTCCTGCCCTACTGGCTCCCTGCTGCAGCACAGAGCCCCGAGTCTTGCTCCCAGCTCTCCATCTGCTTCTGTAACTGCACTGGACTCTGCCCTGCTTAATTCGGTGGTTTCCCTCTCCCGGTTTAACGTTCGTCTCCCGCCCCTCCGCTCCCTCTGTGCTGGACAGCACTGGAGCCTGGTCCCGGATCTGAGTGTGGCTCGCTCAGCTCTCCCCACCCTTGAGCAAAGGCCGTGGTAGCCCCATCCCGGAGCAGCCGGGCCTTCATCTGCCCTGGGGGTGGGCATGGAGCCAGGCAACCCCTCTCAGCCCTGTGCTCCCCCTCCGCCCCCGGTTCCTCCTCTCCCCCTTCCTGTGACCCCCTCACACCGGTTACCAGCCCGCCCCTGCCCACTGCTTTTCTGCTCTGGCCCCTCCCTCGTGTGCATCCCCCTCCACACCTCCTCCCGTTCCTGCCCCGCCCTGGTACCCGGGGAGAAGGTGGTCATGGGGTGATCCTGAGCTTGATACAGGGGCTCCCAGCACTGAGCCTGCAGGCTGCATGTGCTGGGCTCAGGGACAACCAGCCACAGCCCAGCCCTGGGGAGGGAGGAGGTCACTGATAGCCGCTGTCTCCGCTCCAGGGCCTGTCCTGACCCCAGGCTGGGGGGAGTCCCGTGCGCCGGGCAGCCAGCGTGTCTCGGGTTAGGGAGGCTGCCGCTAGCGCCTGCCCCTCACGGCGTTATGGGACCCAGCCCCTGCGGGTGACTGGGATGCTCTGAGGAGCCCCTAACGAGAGTGCCTGGGAACAGGCTGTGCTTCGGCAGGTGCCGGATGTGTCTGAAAGGGAGCCGGCTCCTTCGGACCCTCCCCTCCCCACGCTGGGAATGGGGTAAGGTGACACGCCCGCCGGCCTCGGAGACCTGCTCATGGACCGCAGGCCGGCTGTCGGCACCCCCTGCACCCCATCCTGGGCTGCACCTTCGCTCCCTGCCCCAGGCCAGGCACTCCAGTCCCCATTTAAATCAGCCCACACGCCCCAATCCCGCGCTCCTCCAGCCTGAGCCACACCGGCCCCGGGGCTGCCAATGGCACGATGTGGGTCTGACAGGGATCGGCGGGAGCTCGGCCATTCCGTCTGAAACGCAGCCAGCACGCCCTGGTCCAGCCCTGCTGCGCGCTAGATGTGAGCACACGCCGACCTGAGCAACGGGGTTGGACCCACCTGGAGATTTGCTGTGTATTCCGAGGTGACACCGAGCAGTCAGGGATGGGGAGGCCAAAGGCCAGGAGAAACGACTCTCCCAGGAGAGCTCCTGGGCTGCTCCCAGTGCACTGTGATCTGCCTTTTAGAACGAACTTTTACCAAACTGGCAGGTCACACGACCCCAACGGGATCATCCCTTCCCCTGCAGTCTGGCTGAAATTACCTTGATCACATTCTGGGGAAGACCCCGCCCCTCCTCAAATCCAAGGCAACACCATGGCTAGTCCAAGAAATCTCAGCCCTGATTTGCTGTCAGTCGTGGGCCCAACACAGCTCCATTAGCAGGCCCAATCCTGACAAGACACAAGGGGTGTGTCTAGGCTACTGGGTTTTTGGCATCAAAAGTGGACTTTTGTCGACAAAACTAGACCTGCGTCTACACTGCCGCCGAGTTCTGTCAACAGAACGCGGCAGTTTTGTCAACGGCGGTAAACCTCATTCTTCCAGGAATAACGCCTTTTGTCGACAGAGCTCTGGCCACAGAAGGCGTTATTGCATCTTTGCGTCTACACCCTCATGGCGACAAAGCGGCTTGCTTTGTCACAGAACTGGCTGTCGTCTAAACGCTCTTTGGCGACAGAAGCTTTGTTGACCATATCTGTCGACAAAGCCTCTGTCGACAAAAGCCTGTAGTCTAGGCGTACCCAATGAGTCAGTCTTCTGCTCTGCTCTGCTCTGCTCTGCTCTGCTCTGCTCTGCTCTGCGCTGATTAGGCCTCAGTTGGAGTATTGTGTCCAGTTCTGGGCACCGCATTTCAAGAAAGATGTGGAGAAATTGGAGAGGGTCCAGAGAAGGGAAACAGAAATGATTAAAGGTCTAGAAAGCATGAGCTCTGAGGGAAGGCTGAAAGAATTGGGCTTGTTTAGTTTGGAAAGGAGAAGACTGAGAGGGGACATGCTAGCCGTTTTCAAGTATCTAAAACCGCTGTCACTGGGTCACGGGGAGGAGGGAGAAAAATGGCTCCCCTTGGCCTCTGAGGATAGGACAAGAAGCAATGGGCTTAAACTGCAGCAAGGGAGGTTCAGGTTGGACATTAGGAAAAATGTTCCTGCCTGTCAGGGGGGTGACACACTGGGATAAATTGCCTGGGAGGTTGTGGAGTCTCCATCCCTGGAGATATTGCAGAGCAGGTTGGACAGACGCTGCCAGGGATGATCAGACAGTGCTGGGTCCTGCTGGGAGGGCAGGGACTGGACTCGATGGCTTCACGAGCTGCCTGCCAGTCCTCGTGTTCCATGATTCTCTGAACTGCAGAACTTTCTAGTCCCACGGCCCTCGGTCTGTCCCAGCAAGTGGATAAACCTGCCGTATTGTGGACAGGTTCCTAGGCCGAGAGATAAGCTCCCTTCATACCCAGCCCGACGCAGATGGAGCCACGAGCTCCAGTGGTTAGTAACCACCTTGCCCCGCCACTGACAGTGAAAGCAGCAAGGCCATGTGAGCACAGGGCCACCTCTTCGGGGTCTGGCCAGGGATGTTCTGAATCTGTCACATTTGCTCCCAGCAGGGCCGGGGAACGGCAGCTGCCTCACAGGGAAACCAGAGCTGAGGATCGTCCTCGTGGGTAAGACGGGAGGCGGGAAAAGTGCCACGGGGAACACCATCCTGGGTGAGGAGACGTTTCTGTCGGCACTCCAGGCGACGCCCGTCACTCAGAGCTGCAGCCGAGGCAGCAGGACCTGGCGAGGAAGGAAGGTTTCGGTTATCGACACCCCGGCTATTTTTGACACCCATGTCTCTGGTGATCAAGTCACCCAGGAGATCCAACGCTGTCGGGAGCTCTCCGCCCCAGGCCCCCACGCGCTGGTGCTGGTGACCCAGCTGGGCCGGTACACTGCGGAAGACCAGCGCGCAGTGAGGAGAGTACAAGAGCTGTTTGGCTCTGAGGCCATGAAGTACACGATCGTCGTATTCACCCGCAGAGAAGACCTGCGCAGTGGGACCCTGGAGGAGTATCTCTTCCACCGAGATAACGAGGAGCTGCTGAACCTAATCCGAGAGTGCGGCGGCCGATACTGCGCTTTCAACAACAAAGCTCCAAAGGAGGCGCGAGCTGCCCAAGCAGAGGAGCTGCTGGCTAAGATTGTGGAAATGGAGGGGGGGGAAAAAGACCGACCGTTCTACATGAATGAGATGTTTGAAAAGGCCGAGAAGCTTCTGAAAGCAGAGGCCGCGGGCTGTGAGAGAGATGGAAGCACACGTGGGAGGGAAAGAGGAGGGGAGGCTGAGCGGAGAGAGCTGATGGAACCACAGAAGGCCTATGAGAGAAAACAGAAATCCAGGGGTGATAAAAGGAGAAGTGCTGGAGACTGGTTACTATCATGGTCAGGCGTCTCAATGCCAAGTTTGTCAGCGCCAGGCAAATCACTTTCAAGATTTTGGAGGGCCAGAAGTGACAGCAACTGAGCTGCACCTATTGCCTCGCTTGACTTTGTGGGGTCTCCGAATTCAAAGCTGGAGGGAAAAGAACTTTTAACTCTTCTGAGACACAAATTTCCAGGTGCCGAAGGGTACATCTACATGGCATTTTGGAGCGTGGGCGCAAGTCTCTCCGGCCAGGTCCATGGACGCTGATCCCCAACCTCCTTAGGCTTCAGAGCCCGAGTGTCGTTGTGAGGGGCAGCTTCCAAGCGCTGTGTGTACCACTGTTTTCGGAGCACTAGCGTGAGCTCTGTGAGCCTGGGTGGGACGCTCGCTTCAGCGCCCGGGCAGCCACGGGCCATGCGACCGGTCCCACATGGCGCCTGTCCTGGGAGGACTGTTCCACACAGAGTGCGCCCCGAGCTTCCGTTCCATCCAGCCCTAAGCACGTCACTGACGGACGTCACCCGCTTGCTGACAGAAGCCCCATTGTCTGTTAGGAAAATGGCTGGTCCCCTAAATGTTCTTTCCCTCGGTTTCATCCAGTTCTAGCTACGTATAAATCTTTGGCCCGTCCTAGTCCATTCAGTTCCTCCAAAAGCCCAGCTGGGTTTTACTGCTCTTCTCAAGCCTCCTAGGCTACATCTAGACTGGCAGGATTTTCCACAA
>JANRFK010006697.1:42782153-42792602 GCA_030068395.1 Apalone spinifera | reverse complement strand
AAAGCTTCTGCTCCAAACACTTCGGTTAGTCTATAAGGTGCCACAGGACCCCTCACCGCTCAAGGGGAAAGGTAATGTTTGATGTAGTCCAAAATGGAGCACAGGATCTGGTCCAAGATGTGAATGTAGCTGGACCACTTGGAAATAGTGACCATACTTTAAAGGAGAAACACCACAAAAACAAGGAGGCTGGTTAAATTAAAAGCTACCCTCAAATTAAAAAAAACCACAAGAGAACCAAAAAAGTGTCACCGCGGCTAAACAAAGTAAAAGCAGCAACGAGAGGCAAACGGGCATCCTTTTAGCCAGGGGTGGGGAACCTCCGGCACAGGGGCTGGATGTGGCACCCAGCTTGCTTGGATCTGGCCCCTAAGGCGCCACATTGGTGAGCCCATGCTGAAGCTCCACCCACCCACCTGCAGGGCTGGAGCACAGAATCTACTAGTCTGGGCCTCCCAGGCTTTGACATGCGATGGGAATTTGGGGAGTTGTGTCTCTCCTTTTTGGTCAGGGTCCTCTCACTTTGCTTCTCACTTGCATGTGGTCTCCCAACTGATTTTTCTGTGGGTCAGCAGCCTCTGACCCAAGAAAGGTTCCCCACCTCTGCTTTAAGGAGTAGAAGTTAAATTCTAGTGAGGAAAAGAGAAAGGAGCATAAACTGTGGCAAATGCAGTGTAAAAACATAATTAGGAAGGCCAATGCAAGAATGTGAAGAACAACTAGCCACAATAATAGCACTTCTTTTAAATTCTCTCAGAAACGGGAAGCCTGGCAAACAGTCAGAGGGGCCACTGGACAATCTAGATGTTAAAGGAGCACTCAAGGAAGATAAGGCCATTTTTGAGAAACTATACAAATTCTTTCCATCACTCTTCACAGGTTTTGGGATTTGCCTCAAATCCTCAACCGAGCCATGGTGACAAATCTGAGGAACTGTCCCAGGCTGAGACATCATTAGAGGAGGTCATGGAAACACTTGAGACATTAAACAGCAGTAGAGGACATTAAACATAGAAAGAAAATTGTGGATAAAATGGTAAGAGTCCAGAGGAGGGCAACAAGTATGATAAGGTCTAGAAAATCTGACCCAAGAGACAAGATTTAGTCTTGAGAAGACAACAACAACAGAAGACTTAATCAATTGTTCACATCCATTAAAGGCAGGATAAGTAGTAATGACAACAGGATAGGAACTCTGGAAATGGCTGTTGAATCTCCATCACTGGAGGCTGATAAGCTGTCATTGGAGTAACATGCCAGAGACACAAATTCTAAGGCCAGAAAGGCCCATCTTTTAGTTTGATCTCCTGTGTAACCAGCCATAGAACTGCCCCGAAGTAATGCCTGAACAGATCTTTTGGATAAACATCCAAGCGTGACTTTAAAAGTGGCCAGGAATGGAGAATCAACTATGACCCTGGTAAGTTACCCACACTGGCAACATTTTCACCATGTTCTCCAGCCCCGGGATCACATTCAACCTCTCTCTCCTACACCAACGACCCCAATTACTAAATATTTGTTCTCCTGGTAGCTATATATGGATGAATCAAATCGCCATGTAACCTTTGTCAAACGAAATCAAGAAAGCTCTTTCACAAGGCCTGTTGAAAACAGCCTTTTTAAAGTAGAGAAGACTGCCAGACATAGGGGTTTGTGGCCTCCAAGCTACAAAGTGGGAGAGGGCTTGCACCTACATTCCCCAGTGTAGCATGCCGCCCAGTAACTTCAGACGGCTGGCAAGTGAGCAAAATTATTAGGGTGGTGCACCCCTAGTATCACACCAAAAGTAGGCCTGATGGAATAGATGCCAACTGCAGTCCACACCTACCTGCTGCTTCCCTGTCAGTCCATATCTGCCAATAATCTTCCTCATTTCCTCTTTTTCCTTGATCTCTGGGTAACACTTCATCATGTACTCCAGGGGCGAGAGGTCCAAATCCAACTGATCTTGCAAGTGCTAAGCAAAGAGAAGAGCAACTCCAGACCAGCACAAGTAGAGATCCCAGTCACTTGCTGGGAGCAAGTTCCTAGCCAGCAAGCCTCTCCCAGACCCCTCAACTTCTTTGCCTCTGTGGGTACCCCCTGGGGAGAGAGACACAGAACTGGAGATGCAACTCCTTCTCCAGATCACAGTGACCCAGAGACACCAGCATCTCACAAGGTGTAAGGAAGCAGCCTTCAAATTTCGAGTTCTGCTGCAGAACAGTATGCTGGACTACTCCAAGGGGTCAGAGACAAGACAGGCCCAGAGCAGCACGGTCACACTCCTAATGGAAGCAGGGGTTGCCACCCAGCCACACCTAGGAGGAGGAGACAGGAGCTAGAGGGAAGTCCAGAGCCCTTTCACCGAACAGCTGCTCTCCTCCATGTGTCACGGAGCAACACAGGGCTTGGAATGAGGCACCTCTTCCCTGACGGCAGTAAACTAGAGACACTTAGGTCAGGCTTGGGGGAGGAGTCTGGGGAAAAAACAGAAAGGAGACCTCTCTGTTCCCAGGTAGCTACTCACAGCAGCCTGTACCATTCCTCACTGCCCCTGCAGGGAATACCTGGTGGTATCGGCCGATTTTCACATGCGAGTGTTTACGAATCATCCCATCTGTGGGTAGGAGCTGGAAAGGAAAATAAAGGCATTTCACAAAGGAATGGCAACCCATCCAATTATCCCGCGTTCTCACTCATCCCAGCAGGTGGGAGACAGTCAGGACTGCTGGTCTGCGTGGAGTGTGGACCCAATACACTGTAGCCTTGTTGCTTCATCCCTTCCCCAATCCTGTTTTACAGAGCTGATGCTTCTTGGGGGTCAGTAAATGGATCATGTGTTCCAATAAATGGGTCTATACATGTATTCTAACTGCAAGCTCAACTTTGGGAAGTGGATACAAGTTTATACAATGTCACAACCTATCTATAACAAAGCATTGTTTGGATGAATTCAGTTGTGTCCCATCATGGCCAAACTGTAAACAAGAGAAGTGTGGAACTTAAAAAAAAATAATCAGCGAACCAAAATTGGTGTCAAATTAGGTCTCAGTGGGCAAAGCGCTATTCTACCCACCCCTTCACTTTTTGGGGTCTTTAAAAGAAAAGATGTTGGGGAGAAAATCAGATTACAATGGTGGTAGACTGAAAAACTCTTTATTCTTGGATCTGGACTTTTAATACTCCGGTCACCTGCAGAAGCGGGCTGTGTCCACGAAAGCTCATGATCCCATTGACATGTTTTAGTCTTTAAAGTGCTACCAGACCATTAATTGAAAAACTAGAGAAAGGGAAGGGGCTAGCTTCACCATCATGGCTGTGACTCCTGACATCTCCTGGGACCCTGCACCTTCATCATCCTAACCCTCAGTTACCCTGACCGGGTGAGACCAGAGATGGAGTCCAAGGACCTCACCAGTTCCACCAGCGCTCCAGCTAAATCCTAAATACCACTTGGGATGTGAGACTCATCACCCCTCCCTTGTGCTCTTTTCCTCTGCCACCTTTTCTTATCCCTCCCCTTTTCCCCCTTCGGTTAATACAAGGCTGAATAGGCTGTAACATTGCTGTGAGCTTAGACAAGGAAAAGGTAGCTAAGTGCAGTGCCCTGCGTAACCTGATGTTGGTACAAGTTTGATAAGTCTTGGGGCAGCTGATCAGACCACAAGTTACAAGTAGAGACAGAAGCTGCACTTTTATCTTTGCTGTTCTTTTCTTCCCCCTTCTGTGAATGTGTCTTTGTTTTTTAGGAAGTGGGGATGGACTTTGAAATGGACTGAAGCTGTCACTTATAACTTTCCCCAGAGAGGAAAGTAGTTAACCTGCTTTAAAACCCATCTACAAGACTCGATATTTCAAATGCTCTGGGTCTTTTTTCTACATCTTTAATAAAAAGATTAAAAGACATTAATCTGAGTGCCACAGTACTAAGCAGGCTGAAACCTCTGTATACGAACCCCCAACCTTATTTGAAACTGTTGATACTGAGCAATGGCTGGGTCATGCTCAATCTTTGACTCTTTGGACCCATGTAGCATTGTAGATGGAACACAAGAGAGGTTCTGTACCAGAAAGTATTTCAGGCACTGCCCATCCCTGCAGGTGACACCAGGGCAGCAGAAGAGAACAGGGAGAAAGCCATGCAGGGCGCATACCTCTCCTGTGAGCAGTTTCAGCAGCGTTGACTTCCCAGCACCATTGGGTCCCACGAGTGCCACACGCGTGTCCAGGTCAATCCCAAATTCCAGGTTGTTATAGATGCAGGGCTGCAATCCACAGGGGAGAGCGTGAGAGAAGTCACCCTGCTCCAAAGCATCTGTGAAGTTGTGATGAGCAGGCCTAGCTTGGGCACTTCGGATAAGTCTCACCTACAAGAGCTGAGTCCCCCCCGTGCTACCGGCAGACTGGGCCCAAACAAGAGGCGGGAGGAACCCTCATGGGACTCAGGCAGGCACGTGTGGGGAATACTTACCCCGTCCTTCGTGTACTTAAAGCTGACATTCTGAACCATGATGACAGGAGGGGGGATTTTTCCGCATGATGGGAAGTAAAACGACAGAGTCTGGGAACAAAACAACCCCACGTCACATGCCTGCAGTTTCAGCATAACTTGGCTTCCAAGCGTAAAGGAGCAGCCACATGCCTCCCTGGAGCCTGGACAGCACCCTGATACCAGGGAGCCATAGGCACCAAGTCAAGCTCCTGCTTTCCCATCCTGCTTCCTGTGTGGGATGGATGAGCTCATGTCTCTGCCCCACTGAAGCCCTCTGGTGGAAGGGAGGGGCTACCCCCCCAACTACTCAGCACTCCTTGCTTTGCTTTGGGCCCCTGGCTTTTGACAAGCCTCCTCCCCCGCGCTGGGAAAAGCAGTCTCTGCTTGAGCCCCCATGAACTCTCCTTTGGCCAATCTTCTGTCTGAGCTGGTTGCCCATTTACTGCACCTCTCCCGCCACGGATTATTTTTCCCAGCTGCAGCTCATTTACTTCTCCAGTCATAATGGACAGTCCTGCTTCCCCATCTTACCTTATCATTCACCACTCTCTCAGTTAGGCCGGAAGCCATCATTTTCTGAAGGGTCTTCTCTTTGCTTTGAGCCTGCCTGGCCAGCTTGGCACTGCCATGACCAAATCGTGCAATGTAATTCTGTAACGAGACAAGGGATCACCTTGTGGTAGCTGCAACAATGGGGTGCATGTGGGATAAGATGGAGACCTGCAGTCCTCCCACAGATACCTTCATGTGGGCAATCTGATCCTGCTCCCAGTGGAAACGCTTCATCTGATTTTCTTCCAGCTCCAGCCGTGTCTTCACATACTGATCATAGTTCCCCTGGAGGAGGAGACCACAGATTGTGAGCCAGCTCTCAAAAGCTACACCTTTCCTGCACACAGCTTGCCAAGAATCTTGCAAGCAGGCGCTCTGTAGACTGCCCATCCTAGCGAGGGTTGTGTCTAGGATAGAGCTGGTGGCCTGAACAGGAGTTTCCTCCTCCACCGGCCCAGGACTCAGGGCCAGCGTGTGACACCCACTCACCGTGTAGTACTTCAGTTTGCGGTTGTGCATGTGGATGATGTTGGTGCAGACACCGTTCAGGAAGTCCTGAGAGTGTGAGATCAGCACAAGGATCCGTTTGAACCTGCAGCATTACACAGAGTTATTAGTGGCCCGACTGGGATGAGACTCTTAGGCTGGAAATCCTGCCAGCGACCTGAAGGGGTTCATGTACACTAAGAACCACTCTGGATTTCTTCCCACTGCAGACAACCAGGTGCTACTGGGCTCAATCCCAGAAAGAACACGAGAACATAAGATCAGACATTCTGGGTCAGACCAAAGGTCCATCCAGCCCAGGAGTGGACAAAAGGGCCTCCATGGGCCGAATCTGACCCACCAAGTGGGTGGATCCAGCCCGGAGGCCCTGCTGCTCCCCCGCCCCCATGCCAATCAGGGCCTGGAGGTGGGGGAGATGCTTGAAGCATCCTTTGCCCTGCCCTGGCCCTCGAGGAGCCTGCGGCACTTTGAAGTGCCGCACGCTGCTCCCAGGGCGGAAGCAGAGCAGAGAAGGCTTCCAGAGCTCCCCTGTCCCCAGGCCCTGATTGGCCTGGGGGTGGAGGAGCATGCCAAGCCTCTTCCAGGGCATGGGTGCCTAGTGGGAAGGGAGGGCAAAGGGGCTCCCCCAGCCCCAGACCAATTATGGTCTGGGGCTGAGAAGCCCCATCCCTTCCTGTTTAGGTCCCGCCCCTTCCAGGGTGGGCCATAGCCACTTCACACATTTTTGAAGTGACCCCCGGGTAAAAATTATTGCCCACCCATGATCTAGCCCAATATCATGTCTGCTGACAGTGGCCAACGCCAGGTGCCCCAGAGGGAGGGAACACAACAGATAATCCTCACATGGTGACTCTCCTGTCACCCACCTTCAGAGAAACAGAGGGATACCATTCCTACCCATCCTGCCTAATAGCCATTGATGGACCTAACCTCCATGAAACTATCTAGTCCTTTTTTGAACCCTGTTAAAGTCCTAGCCTTCGCCGCATCCTCTGGCAAGGAGTTCCACAGGTTGACTGTGCACTGAGTGGGGGGGGGGGGGAAAAAAAAAAAACACCACACACCCCACACACTTCCTTTGGTTTGTTTTAAACCTGCTGCCTATTAACTTCATTTGGTGACCCCTAGTCCTTTTATTGTGGAAATAAGAAAGTAACTTTTCCTTATTCACCTTTTCCACACCAGTAATGATTTTATAGACCTCTACCATACCCTCCCTTAGTCTCCTCTTTTCTAAGCTGAAAGAGTCCGAGACTTTTTACTGTCTTTATATGGGATCCATTCCAAACCGCTAATCATTTTTGTTGCTCTTTTCTGAACCTTTTCTAATGCCAATATATCTTTTTTGGGATGAGGAGACCACATCTGCACGCAGTATTCAAGGTGAGGGCATATCAGGGATTTAAACAGAGACAATAAGATATTTTGTCTTATTCTCTATACCTTTTTAAATGACTACTAACATTCTGTTTGCTTTTTAGACTGCTGCTTCACACTGAGTGGATGTTTTCAGAGAACTATCCACAATGACTCTCCTGAGTAGTTGTATCAAAATTAGTCCCCATCATATTGTATGTATAGTTGGGATTATGTTTTCCAATGTGCATTACTTTACATTTATCAACATTAAATTTCATCTGCCATTTTGTTGCCCAATTACTTAGTTTTGTAAGATCTTTTTGAAGCTCTTCAGTCTGTTTTGGTCTTACCAAACTGCTCAAGATCATCATCATCTGCAAATTTTGCCACCTCCCTGTTTACCCCTTTCTCCAGTTCATATATAAATGGGTTGAATAGGATTGGTCCTAGGACAGCCCCTTGGGGGAACCCCACTAGTTACCTCTCTCCACGAGGAAACTTACCATTTATTCCTACCCCTTGTTTCTTGTCTTTTAACCAGTTATCAGTCCATGAAAGGACCTGCTCTCTTATCCCATGACAACTTAAAGGAGGATCCCTCACCACGACCCCACCACACACTTTGTCCGCTCCATGGGAAACACTAATTCAGTAATGCCTCCCAGTGAAAGCCCTTTTGGGCAGTGACTTTCCTACTGTTCATGCAGCAGCCAGCACTAGGGGGCATCGGTGCAACAGCAAAGCAAACAGGTATGTTCACAGGTGGCACGTACAGAACAGCTGTAAGGCCCTGATTGCTCTTGGGAGCAAGCTGCATTGGCATGCCTCAGCAGGTGTGCACAGACAGAAGAACACAGCACCAGCTGCCTCCAGCCACACTTACGTTTTCAGCTCCTCTTCCAGCCACACACAGGCATCCAAGTCCAGGTGGTTTGTGGGCTCATCCAGCAGCAGCATGAACGGCCGAATGAAGAGGGCCCTGCAGAGGCCAGAAGGAGAGCAGTAATGAATGAAGATTTCCCCAAGCCCAACTTGGTCACTAGAGGTCCAGAAAACAATTCCCACTACCTCCCCAGGGATTTGTGAGTCCACTGTAACAGCCTGGAAGAGAAGAGGGGATCCCTAGGGAAGGAACACTTAACATAGCACTCACCTTGCAAGAGCCACCCTCATTCGCCAGCCACCACTAAAATCTTTCAACTTCTTCCTCTGCATGGCCGGAGTGAAGCCCAAACCATACAGGATCCGTGACGCCCGCACCTCTGCCTTATCAGCATCTAGCTCCTCCAGACGCTCATACAGTTCCATCAGCTTCTCACACTCCGCTGCAAGAGAAGACTCTGCCACTTAGTATCTGTGCCAGCATTCCACCAATCCAAGTCCCCACCACACTCTCACTCTCCACCCACGTCCCTCATCACAGCTGCTGGGGCCTACTTCTCTGTCCCCTAGTTCTCAGTCCCCTGCCCCAATGAGGTGCAAGCTCCATTCTGGTTTGAATGCAAAGAGCCATGGTGTCGCTGGAGAAGGAGCAGCACTACCCAACAACCTTCAGCTAGAGCTGGGCAGGAAAGTCAGTCTTCATGCGCTGTGAAAGCTTTGGTGAAAAGCCTGAGTAAGAGGCTCTTCCCCAAGGGACCCCCCGTGGACCTCTCCCCAGAGCATTACCGTCCTCATGAGCCAGGCGCTCTGCCTCTCGCTCTAGCATGGCCCTCTCTGTATCCACCTCCATCACACACTGCAGCGGTGTCTTCTCGCTAGGGGGCATCTCCCGGGTCAGGTGATAGATGTCAATGTGCTCTGGGATTGGCACTTCACGCTTCCCGATAGCGGACAGGAGCATGGACTTTCCTAGGTGTTAGTGGACAGGCAGACAAACACCTTCCTGTTATTGCTTGCACTGGAAGGGAGGGCAGGCTGCCCATGTGAATTACCAGAGCATCTAGGAGCCCTACTGTGTTAGGTGATGTACAAACAGAACAGAAAGACAGTTGTCCTGAGGGGCTCACACTTAGAGCGTACAGACAGGGGAGTAACAAGGGAATAACGGGACACTGCTGGCCAGCATGACAGACAGCACTCTCCGCAGACTAATGGCCTTTCAAATTTTATGTAGGCATCGGGGAGAGTGTCACAGCTCCCCTGCATACTTTATGATAATTGGCTTATGAATATACATAATTTAAAGATACTTTATGCAAAACAGGTTATGTAACATAACAGCTAGACTGGGTCAGATCAAAGGTCCATCTAGCCCAGTGTCCTGTCTGCCAACAGTGGCCAATACCAGATGCCCCAGAGGGAACATAGCAATCTACTGAATATGTAGATCTTCTTGTGTGTATGTGAAGTCATAGGTATAAAAAGCGTGGGTCTGTTTACAATTCTAAGTGAGTTAATGAGGCCATCACTGATGCTCCAGAAACATCTCAGTACTCAAACTTGGTGGATGACTGTTTGTCCTGTAAGCTCAAACTGTGCGAGGTCCTAGAAAGGCATGTGACTGCACCACCATCTGAAATCTATTTTGAATCTGATATTTTTCCATGGGGGTACCGAACAAATGGGAAAGCCCTCGGTCCTTTGTCTTCAGCTAGCCTTTGACACTGCCTGGCCCACCCTAAGAGGATACTTGGCAATGAAGAACTCTGAAAAGCTGTGGACACAGGCCAGAGTAAAGATCAATTCTGACTTGAAGCGCATCACATAAGAACAGTTGTTTAGGATAAGAATTTGCATGCAACAAGTTTCTTAGTAGATTAGAACTAGCTGAGTGGGTTTTTTTGTTCTTTTTAATTTATAACTTACTTTGATCTGTTTTCACTTGCCACCACTTAAACAAAAATGTTTTAAGTAGGATTTATTATCAAGCCACATGTAAATTAGTTACCTGGGGGAGAGGGAGAAGCAACCACTATGCATCTCACTTTCATCAATAAATTGGGTGGACATTATGAGCTTTCACTAAGAAAGAAGGGTTTCTTTGGTGATTTAGCCCCTTTTGGGGGTTGGTTTCTGGATGCTGAGCCCTCCTGGAATTGAACTGGGTCAGTGTTGCTCTGCAAGGGGGTGGTAATCCCAAATCTGTGCCTTGTCTGGGGGAAACCAGAAGATCTGGTCCAGCAGGACAGGGTGGTAGAAGCCTCAGAGGGCAGGAAGGCAGGTTTCAGTTGCATGATCAGCAAATCAGGGGACAACCCAAGGGGGACTTCTGTGATTGAACACGTCAGAGTCTGGAAAGAAACCAAGGAGATAGTTCTGCAGGTATTTACAAGAAGTGTCTCCCAAGCACGTGAGGAAGCTTAGGAGAAAGCACAAAGGTGATAAAAAAAATTTAAGTGGGCACTGAAAGGGTCATCAATTAATCAGAGGCAAACATCAAACAGAGAAATGATAGGTATGGCTGAGTCAAACGATGAAGAACCTGGAAAGTGAAGACAAGCAGTTTATGTGAAAGATGGGAGAAAGCATACTGGTGCTGAGATGCACGTAAATCGGATGGAGACTTCTCTTGGAGGAGAATCCATTGATAGAGATTCTCTAAGCTGTAGTCA
>JANRFK010006697.1:42753906-42766773 GCA_030068395.1 Apalone spinifera | reverse complement strand
TGGAGGGCAGCGCGGAGCGGCCGGAGGCGGACCATAGAGAGGGAGGAGTGCGGAGCGGCCGGAAGCGGACCATAGAGAGTGCGCAGCGCAGAGCGGCCGGAGGCGGACCATAGAGAGCACGGAGCGGCCGGAAGCGGAGCCTAGAGGGGACGCACGAGGGGCCGGCTGGAGCCGCCGCAGGGAGGAAGAGGAAGGCGGGGCGGCGGAGGGTTGGCATGAGGTGGCAGCTGCTGGAGCCCTGGCCGGACGCGCAGAGCCAGCCCGACCCAGCCCCCGGCCTCTCCCGCCCGGCCGCGCAGCGCCCGGTGAGGCGAGACGCGCAGGGAGGCGGCGCCGGGCCGGGCGGCTGCCGGGGGAGCGTCTGACAGGTGCGTGGGGCGGCGCTGGGGGCCCCTCCAGCCCCGTCCCTCAGGCCAGGGCCGGGAGCGTGTCGCTGGGCCCGCGGGCGGGGCGCTTTCTCCGGGCCCCTCCGAGCTCGGCCCTGTGGGGTGACGCGTTTGCGCCGAGCTGGGCGCCAGGCCGGAGGGTGGGGTGGAGAATCCTTTGAGTCGGGAGCCGCTGAGCGCGCTATGCTCAGGCAGGGGCCAAAAAACCCTTCTCGACCTGGCTTCCAGCCGATAAGCAGCGGAAGAGACACACTCACCTCGCCCATGTGAGCCAGGGCCCCAGAGTTCCCCTCACACTTCAGCCCCATGGTGGGCCAAGGCTCAGGGATTTTCCCCGGGGCTGGAATAACTCTTCTAGATGCTTGGGGCTAAAGGATTCTATTGCCCTCAGGCTCTGGGGTGGGACCGAAAATGAGGGATTCAATGTGTGTGTGGGGGGGGTTACTGGGGAGAGAGCTAGTGGTGTAGGGTCTGGGGAGGAGGTGCGATGCAGGAGTGGCCTGAGAATGAGAGTGCAGGAGTAGGATGGAGGTGTAGGGTCAGGAAGGGAAAGTGCAGGAGTGGGATGGGCATGTGGGAGGGCACAGGGGTTGGGGGTGCCTACGTGCACAGCTCCATGTGGGGCATGGAGGTGGCTCTGGGCCACCCTGCACTGGTGAGTACAGATTTCTACCGCTGGGATTCCAGGCCACTGGGACCATGGAGGGTGGAGCCTCTAAACCAGCGGTCCCCAACCTTTTGGGGCTGCGCATGCGCCGTGCTCCTGGCGCGGGAACCACACATGCGCCACGTGCCCTGAGGGGGCACCGTGCATGTGCTGTGTGCCTAGGCCTGGGAAGCGCAAGAATGGCTCGGGCTGGCCCTGGTCACTAGGCGAGCGCACATAAATGCCCTGGGGGGTGCCATGGCGCCCACGGGCACCGCGTTGGGGACCACTGCTCTAAGCAGTGCAGGGGACAGTGTTGCTCTGTGCTGTTTTTCTCAGTGCAGAACCTCTTCCTCCCCACACAGCTGTTGCAGTGCTGAGCTGCTTCTTCCCTACCCCCAGGCAGAGCCTGCAAACTGGATGTGGACCATGATTGCCTGTATCAGGCCTGTGAAGCTTGGGGCTCTTTCCCTGCCCTCTCTGCCCCCTCCTCCCCCAACAGGAAGCTGGCTCTAGTGCACCAACCACATAGTGGGGTGCTGAACCTTTGTGCACCCTAGCATGGTGGGTGCACTACCTTGCCCCATCCTGTAGGGGAGCCCCAAATCTCAGGGGGCAAATCAAGGTTCTCCAACCCTGCCTTAGTGGTAAAAAGCCAAATATCCTTATGTAGGCAGTCCTCCCAATCTGGGGTTGTAATAGAGCTTGTATCTTAAAGAGAAACTCATGTAGCCCCTGTCCCTTCTCCATCTCTAAGGCTCTCTGCTTCCCCAGTGCAAGAAGCACTGGCCAATCTCCCTGGCATTGTCTTAGAAGTGGAGTCTCTGATCTCTCTTCTAGCAAGAGGTGAATGGTAATCCTAGCCCTGGAGTCTGAGAGATCCTAACTTTAATTTGAGTCAGAATACATGGTTGTCACTGATGCAAATTGAGTCTTGTAATTCTAGCTGTTGCGTTTCCCTCTCTCTAAGTAGCCTAGATGGGACCATCAGAAGTGCAGCAGAAGGGCAACAGGAAACAAGCAGGTGGGACAGGCTCTCATGCAGGCTGTTAGCTTGAGACACTGTCCACCAGCTGCAAAGGGTCAGTGTTTCATGTTTCCAGATGTTGTTCCAGGGAACCTGAGCATTGGTTTTTTGTTTGTTTTTTTCTCCTTCTGTTCCTAAAGCTCCTGTACTTGGAAGTTTGGGAAACTTTCTGAGTCCATCCCATGTGAGAAGTCGCTTGGAGTTCCTGGAGCTGATTGGATTTACAGGTCTCAGGGTTGGAGCCCTCTCTGCCTCAACTGTCAAGGAGCTGAGAATGACTTGCCACGTCCCCAGATATGGACACTACCTGGAGCTCATTTAATTCTCTTTCCAACATGAACCATATTGCCAAATTCTCTGAACTTTGTGACTTGTCTCTGACACTGTTATATACCCATGATTGGGCTAGATCTGTGGTCTACTATTGCTTTTAAGTGGGAAATTGTGCCTCTCATGCTTCTGGATCACTATTTTCTAGTTCTCTCAAGTTCTGATGCATTTTTAGATCTTCCTTTGTCAAGATTTTTCATAATTCTAGACACTTCCTTGTTGAAGATCCTGCATATTGTTTCATGATAGCTTTGCCATGCGTCTGGCTACTCTTCTTGCCTTTCTGCGGCCTGCACTGCCACTCATTCTGGGCCTCTCCTTGGGATGCAGTCTAAGCCTGCTGCGTGTCTCCTGGATCCAGAGTGATGGAGAGGATACTTGCATGGACACAGGGATAAATAATGGGCTGTTCGCAGGGAAAATGCAGCAGGACTCTGTTGCTGGAGGAGGACCAGGCCAGAATGAAGACTTCAAACCCAGGATTGTTCCCTACTACCGAGACCCCAACAAACCTTACAAGAAAGTGCTCAGGTAGGAGACATTCCTTTTGAGCAAGTCATCGTGAGGTGAAGGTGACCTCCTAGAACTAACGTGGGGCTGAAACTAACATCAACTCTTTTGGGCTAAACAGGGTTAGACTGGGTTAGTTGTTGAAAATATAACTAAATATAGTATTCTAATCTTCCAGATGTTTTATGATGTGGCAGAGTATAACCGACACAATTTTGCCAAGGGAAAAATGTCTTCCACTAATCTATTAGAATTATTTGAATGTGGCAAAGAAGCAGCTAAAGGAGAAGCAACTTTGTTGAACTTTGAAAATGGCTTTGATAAGATATTTCACAGGAACCTGTTAAAGAAATTCAGTAGTCCATGGGTGAGACATAAAGTCATCTTGTGAATCACCTGCTGGCTAGGAAAAAGAAAATGAAGCAGGAATAAGTAATCCATCCTTATCATGACAATCTAATAGTCAGTGCCTCAAGGTTCCATTGTAGGATCTGAATTGTTTAGTATATTAATGATCTGGAAAGGAGGGTTTGCAGAAGAGTGCGCTCGTTGCAGGCATGCCCCTACATCAGTGGGTGCGGTGTTTGTAGAAATCTTCCCTACTTGCTGGTCCCTATGGATAATGGCTCAGCAGTGTCTGTCTTCCTATAACTCAGCCCTCTGGACAGGCCACAATTTAGTGCTGCATCTTTTAGGGTACCAAAAAATTCAACAAATAAAATGTCCAATCTCTCTATCTAGTCTGTTGCAGTTGATCTTGGTCCCAGTGGTTCGTAACCCTTTCCTCAGGACTTACAGACATCTATTCCCTTCTTACAGGCTTCACAAGTGGTTGTAGGGAACCTAGGTCTACTTATATAGTGGGTTCCAGGCAGGCAAGTCAATCCCTCAGACTTCTTGCTGCCATTTCCCTTGACTCGTACTAAGCCTGTAAGGAGGCCTGTCCCACAACCTCTCTGAGTTTGCCCTACTCGCAGGGCTAAGACTCAGTATTCTCTTCTGGAATCCCCCAATAAATCCCAGAGTAAAGTGTAAGCTTAAACCCCCTTCTACCATCTTTAGGCTCAGTCTTTTATTCCTACTTTAGTCGTCAGTTGAATGTCTCCCATGGCTATTTCCATTTTCTGATCCCAGAAAGCAACTGCAGTTCCTACCTTTCTCCTGGCAGATTCCTTTCATCATTGTCTTATGCTTTATGGCGAAGCAGACTTATCTACTGAGAACAGCCATCACCTATATTCCCCATACAGCTATGCCAATAAATTCTTACCCTGCTATGTATCCTTATAAATGTAGTAGAGCTTTTAAAATTTTATCTCAAGACTAAGACCCTGATAGTAAATTCAGCTGTCATCTTTTCTGTTACAGACTTCCTCTGTTTATATTGATTCACTGTTCCTCTCCTCATTAATATTAATTGGTCATGACTGGCCCATGTTGCAGGTGTGGCCAGGCACTTTTTATTGATCTCCTAAACTCCAATTTTAATCCTTTTTCATTAGTGTTGAGTAGGCGCACTCTCCCCTCCCCCCCACCCCCCGAGGGATAAGCCATGCATGTCATTTGCATGTGACATAGTTATTTTGATTAGTCTAGATCAGAGCAGACCATGAAAAACTTCTGGGACTGTATCAAGCTGCCTGAATGGGCAACATAATGGTACATTGAATTCAGTGATGCAGACTGCAAAGCAGTATGCACTGGAGGGGCAAAAGTAATCTACTTATACCTTATATGTTTCAAAATCAGCTAAGGAAAGGGACCTGGTGTCTTTATAGACAGCTGCGTGGAAATACCTGTTCAGTCTGCAGGTGAGGTCAAAAAAAGCAAACAAGATGTTTGGTTACACCAAGAATAGAAAGCAGAATAATAAACAAAAAAATAACGTATTTCTATAAGTCAGTGGTTTGGCCTCATCTGGGTACTGCATGCAGCACATTGTAGAAGAGAGTGGGTTCAAAGAGGGAGAACAAGAAAGATTAGGTGATGAAAAAATATCGTAATTCAGAAAAGAAACAAGGGAAGATGACTAAGTATATAAAATAATGAGGGGTTACAGAGAGATTAGCAACTAATTTTCCTAGCTCAAACACAAGAAAAAAGGGGACATTCTATTAAATTGAAAGGTGGGAAATTCAAAACTTGTCAAAGGAAATGCTTTTTATTCAGTGCCACAGGGAGTCAAGGCTGAATTTATAGAATCATAAAATACTAGAACTGGAAAGGACCTCAAGAGGCCATCAAGTCCAGTCCTCTGCCCTCACGGCAGGACCAAGCACCATCTAGATCATCCCTGACAGATGTCTATACAACCTGTGCTTCAGTATCTCCAGTGATGGAGATTCCACAATCTCCCTAAGCCAGTGTTTCCCAAATGGTGTTCCACGGAACCTTGGGGTTCTGTGAAGTGAAAATAAGGGTTCCGCGAGAAAATTCCATTACAATAACATTTTATGATTTAAAAAAAAATTATATTTAAGCATTTATAAATTTTATTGAAAACAATTTTCATTTGTGTTGATCTCATGACCTTGTTTAGCATTTGTTTATTATTATCCTTACTTATTTGTGGTCTACTTTTTCAGCTCCATATATAAGATTATTAGGGGTTCTGCAAAATTCTTTCGAGTTAAAAAGGGTTCTGTGGCCAAATAAAATTGGGAAACACTGCCCTAAGCAATTTATTCTAAGGATGTTCAATTCAGTAGCGAGTAAATGACTAATCATGTACATGATACAATTTGTATCGAGTACACGATTAGTCAAAAAGGGGCTGCTGAGGCTCTGCAGTTCAAATGTAGTAGAAGCTGGGTACGTAGGCATCCCAGCTCCTACTCCATTTTAAACTGCAAAGTTGCAGCAGGTGTAGGTTTGGGACCCAGCGCGAGCCGGGACTGAAGCAATCCCAGCTCACGCTGGGTCCAGACTGCTGCAGCTTTGCCTTTTAATTGTAGTAAGAGCTGTCTACCTCTTACTACATTTAAAAACAGCACCGCTGTGCTTCTGCCTCCTTTTGCCTGCCCCTACCACACCGTGGAGATGGTGCTGAGTGGAACCGGCTTTTAAGCTGGCTCCCCTCAGTACTGACTCCTGCTCCCTCCCCTCTTGCAGTGGGAGAGGGGGGAAAATTTGAGTAATCAACTAGTGGACTACTCTTTCACATCCCTAATTTATTCCAGTGTTTCACCACCCTGACAGGTAGGAAGTTTTTCCTAATGTCCAACCTAAACCTCCCTTGCTGCAGTTTAAGTCCATTGTTTCTTGTCCTATCATCAGAGGCCAAGGAGAACAATTTTTCTCCCTCCTCCTTGTAACACCCTTTTAGATATTTGAAAACTGCTATCATGTCCTCTCTGTCTTCTCTTTTCTAAAATAAACAAGCCTAATTCTTTCAGTCTTTCCTCATAGGTCAAGTTTTCTAAACCTTCAGTCATTGTTGTTGCCCTTCTCAGGACCTTCTCCAACTTCTCCACATCTTTCTTGAAATGTTATGCCCAGAACTGGACACAATACTCAGAGGCCTAACCAGTGCAGAATAGAGCGGAAGAATGACTTCTGAAGACTTGCTCACGATGCTCCTGTTAATGCATCCCAAAATCATGTTTGCTTTTTTGCAAGTGTCATACTGTTGACTCATGTTTACCTTGTGGTCCACTTTCTGCAGTGCTCCTTCCCAGACAGTCGCTTCCCATTCTGTAGGTGCGAAACTGATTGTTCCTTCCTAAGTGGAGCACTTTGCATTTGTCCTTATTGAACTTTAACCTGTTTTTCAGACCATTTCTCTAGTTTGTCCAGATCGTTTTGAATTATGACCCTGTCCTCTAAAGCAGTTGCAAACATCCTCCCCCCAGCTTGGTATCATCTGCAAACTTAGTAAGCATACTCTGTCTGCCAATAAGAACATAAGGACAGCCATACTGGGTCAGACTAATAGTCCATCTAGCCCACTATCCTGTCTGCCAAAGTGGCCAATACCAGATGCCCCAGAGGGAGGGAACACAACAGGTAATCCTCACATGATCCCTCCCCTGTTGATGAAGATAAATTGTTGATGAAGATATTGAACAGAATTGGTCCGAAAACAGACCCTTGTGCGTCCTCACTTGTTATGCCCTTCCAACATGACTGTGAACCATTAATAAGTACTCTCTGAAAATGGTTATCCATCCAGTTATGCACCCACCTTATAGTAGCCCCATCGAGGTTGTATTTCCCTAGTTTATTGCTAAGACTTATAATAGTGCTAGTATAAATTTTGGAAGAAGTATTTAACCTCATGCTTCTGGGTATGAACCAGTTTAACTACAAAAGATTAGAAGATTTCTTGCAGCTTCTTTTAAAACGTGGTGCTGACTATTATTAGAAACAGGATAACGGACCTCAGTTCTGATCCAGTCTGGCAATTTCTGTGTTCCTAGTGCTTGGAGAAGAGACAGAGGCTGGAGGGAGCAGTGTGGGTGCTTGGTAGGGACTGTACTCCCATTTTAGTCAGTGCTGATCCTAATGCTATCATAGCACTATGGGGTGTTACACTGCTGGCTGGATAGATTTCTTAAGATCAGTTTCCCCTGAGACAATGCTACTAGACTGCTATCTTTCAGACATGATATAAGATCAAGTTCCTGATCATTTGTGGCACTTCTGCAGAAGTTGAGATGTGATCTCCAGGATGTCCCAGGATCTCTCATGTTTTCATTTTGCCCCCTTCAACTCCCCTCCCCCACAATTTCTGTTGAATGCTCTACACTTCTTGCCATTAACCAGGGGTGGGGAACCTCAGGCCCAGGGGCTGGATGCAGCCCCTGGCTTGTCTGGATCCAGCCCCTGAGGCTTAGGGGTCCCCCCCTTTAGGTCTGGAGCACACAAAATCTATTAGCCTCCTCCCCTCCCCCCCTCACCCCGGCTCAGATGTGTGAGGTTGAATGTGGGGAGTGCCTTTCACCTCAGTCAGGGGCTATATCAGTAGGGGAGTGGTTTGTTTCTCACTTGTATGCAGCCACTGACTGACTTTTCTGTGGATCAGCAGCCCCCGACCCCAAAAAAGGTTCCCCATTCCTATTCTAAATTGTTGTTCAGTGTTACTGAGTGGCTGTTAAACCATTGCTACATCCCAGCCCAGAGGGGGCAGTCTTTCATTAGTGGATGATGCCATCTCTCTCTATAGTTGGGTGCAAGTTTTAGAACGCTTATTGTTTTGGGTTTCTGTGAAGAGGGAAGGAGCTTTAAAACGTGAGAATTAGTAATGGGTCCACATAGCTAAGCCCTAAATCAGCTTCGAAAGGAATTGGACTATTTGAAACATCAGCTGTGGGTGCAGGTTCCCCTTCTGCCTCTGATCCACGTATGGGCTCAGATCTGTTTCCCTTCTCACAGCTGCTTGTGTTGTAACTGTAATTGTGTTTTCCCTGCAGGACTCGCTATATTCAGACAGAGCTGGGCTTCCACGAACGGCTCTTTGTGGCTGTGCTCACGTCCAAGGCAACCATGAACACACTGGCTGTGGCAGTGAACAAGACAGTGGCCCATCACTTCCCGCACCTGCTATATTTTACAGGGTTGCGCAGTGCCAAGGTGCCACATGGCATGGTGCTGGTGTCACATGGGGATGAACGTCCAGTCTGGCTGATGTATGAGACCATGCGTTACATCCATCAGCACTTTGGGGGTGACTATGACTGGTTCTATGTCATGCAGGATGACACCTATGTCCAGGCTGAGCAGATTAAAGCCCTTGTGACACACCTAAGCATTAACCAGGATGTCTACCTGGGACGGGCTGAGGAGTTCATTGGGGGGGATGAACAAGCCCGCTACTGCCATGGTGGCTTTGGCTACTTGCTTTCCCGAAGCCTGCTGCTCAAGCTACATCGGCACCTGGACAGCTGCCGTAATGAGATTCTCAGCGTGCGCCCGGATGAGTGGCTAGGACGCTGCATCATTGACTTCCTTGGCATCAGTTGTGTCTCCCAGCACCAGGTATTGGCTCTCCAGGGGCTAGGGCACAGCCTTAACCCAATAGATTCCACATCCTCACAACCCTATGCCATAGGGCAAAGGGGAGAGGGCCACCAAACCTATGCTTTGAAGTACTGGAAGTAAGGAGATGCAAGAGGGGGAATAATTGTTTATGGGAGGCCACTCCAAGATTTTGGTAAATGGTAAAGGGCTGCACTTCTATGGAGGGGGTGTGGAATCTGGGATGGAGGTTGGGTGCAGAAGGGAGCTTGGGATAGGGGACTGAAGTGCAGTAGAGTTTGTGGGCTCTGAGAGGGAGTTTGGGTAAAAGAGGGTGGTGTGATCTGGGGCAGAGGTTTCAGATGCAGGGTCCAGCAGTGGGTATGGATCCTGGAGAGGATTCTGGCCTGGGGGAGGGGCTCTAGGAGGGGATTCAGAGACTGGGAGGGAGTTGTGACCTGGGAGAAAGGTGAAAAAGGGGTTCACAGGATTTGGGTGATGACCTATGGCAGGCGAATGGTGTACAAGTTCAGGGAGAGGTTATGGGTGAAGGAGAGGATTCTGGTCTGGGGGAGGAGCATAGGAAGGGGTGCAGGATCTGGGTGGGAGTTGTGACCTGGAGAAAATAGAGAGAGGGATCCCAGAGGGTTTGGGTGGTGACCTGGATTAGGAGGAGGTGGTAGCCTGGGGCATGTAGTTGGGGAAAGAGGGGGAGGGAGGTTGCCGGATGCAGGCTAAGGCTGGGAGGCACTTACCTAGGCAAGTCCCACCCAGCAGGCCTGTAAGAATCTAAGGCAGGCTCTCTGCCTGTCTGCTGCAGTCCCAGGCTGCTCTCCATGTGGCTCTGCTCTGGGGGTGGGAGGGAGGCTTTGAGTGCAGCCCCTACCCCCAACAAAATTTCTCAGCTCCTGTTGGCTGGAAACTAGCCAATGAGAGATGAGAGATTTTGCTGACTGTAGGGGCAGTGTGCAAAACCTCCCAGCATCCAGAGCAGAGAGCAGCCAGCTGTTTAAAGTATGAGCTGATCTGTGCCTAAGGGTCCCAGTCAGGTGGGTGTGGACCAGATCAGGGGACTTGGCGGTCCGGATCTAGCCTGTGGACTGCATCTTGCCCACCCCTGGGCAAGAGCCTAGTTGTCACCTTCAACACTTGGGTAGTGGAGCTAGTTGGACATTTTGAGAGAACAGATTGTCAGATCTTATCCACATCCTCCTGGGAAATTGCACTATTTTTCAAGAGGGTGGGAAGCGGCCTAAGATAGAACGTAAAAACAAAGGTCCATCTAGCCCAGTATCCTGTTTTCCGACAGTGGCCAATGCCAGGTGCCTGAGAGGTAACCAACAGAACAGGAAATGGCGAAGTGATCCATCCTGTTCACCATTCCCAGCTGCTGACAAACAGAGGCTATGACACCATTCCTGCCCATCCTGGTTAATAGCCATTGATGGACCTATCCTCCATGAATTTATATATTTCTGTTTTGAACCCCTTTAAAGTTTTAGCCTTAATAACATCCTCTGGCAAATAATTCCACAGTTTGACTTTGCATCGTGTGAAGAAATACTTTTGTCGTTAAGCCTGCTACCTAAGAATTTCATTTGGTGACTCTTGGTTCTTGTGTTATGGAGGCAAGCAAATAACTTTTCATTATTTACTTTATAAAATCATGATTGATATGGAGAGACTTGTATCATATCCCTCCTCTCCCCCGCCCTTGTCTCCTCTTTTTTTCTAAGGTGAAAAATTCCTATCTTATTAATTTCTCCTCATATGGCTGCCGTTCCATACCCCTAATCATTTTTGTTGCCCTTTTCTGAACTCTTTCCAATGCCAAGATACCTTTTTTGAGATGAGGTGACCACGTGTGGACGCAGTATTCAAGATGTGGGTGTACCATAGATTTATATAGATTCAGCAAGATATTGTTTTATTCTCTTTCCCTCTCTTAGTGATTCCTAACATTCTGTTGCCTTTTTGACTGTTGCGGCACATTGAGTGAATGTTTTCAGAGAACTATGCTCAATGACTACATCATTTCTCTTGAGTGGTAACAGTGAAATTATTCCCCATGTTTTTATACATATGTAGGTTAAACCTCTCTAGTCCAGCACCCTGGGGACCTGACCGGTTAAACCAGAGAATTTGCTGGACCACTAGAGGTCAGCATTGTCTAGTGGTATAACCAACACTGCCACTGCTTACTGGGTTCTTAGAAGACATTTAGGGGTAAGTTAGAGTTAAATAGCATAGAACACTGAGAGCAAGGACTGGTGGCTGTAAACAAACTTTATGGGTTCGCAGGAAATTTGGCCACACTCATGATATGTGGACATCCACCTAACTAAAATCATGCCACCTGACGGATGTTGCCCGACAAGAGGTTCACCCTGAAGTTGGGTTTGTTTTCCAATTGCAATACTTTGCATTTATCAACATTAAAATTCAGCTGCCATTTTGTTGTCCTGTCACCTAGTTTTGTGAGATCTTTTTGAAGCTCTTTACAGTCTGCTTTGGACTTAACTATCTTGAGCAGTTTTGTATCATCAGTAGATTTTGCCACCTTGCTGTTTTACCCCTCTCTCCATATTGTTTATGACTGTTAGATGGGATTGGTGCCCTTAGAGACATGACTAGTTACCTCTCTCCATTCTGAAAACTGATAATTTATTCCTACCTTTTGTTTCCTGTCTTTTACCAGTTACCAATCTGTGATAGGACCTTTCCTTTTATCCCATTACAGCTTATTTTGCTTAAGAGCCTTTTGTAAGAAACCTTGTCAAAGGCTTTTGGGAAATCGAAGTGCACTATATGCATTGGATCTCCTTTGTCCACATGTTTGTTTGACCTCCTCAAACAGTTATCGTAGATTGGCAAGGCATGATTTTCCTTTACAAAAACCATGTTGACTTCCCCCAACAAATTATGTTCATCCATGTCTCACAATTCTGTTTTTTTAGCTTCAGCCAGTTTGCCAGGTACTAAAGTTAGACTTACCAGTCTGGGATTGCCAGGATCACATGTAGAACTGTTTTTAAAAATTGGCATCACATTAGCTATCCTCTAGTTATTTGGTACAGAAGATGATTTAAAGGGTAGGTTACAAACCGTAGCTGGTAGTTCTGCAGTTTCACATATGAGTTCTTTCAGAACTTTTGGGTGAATGCCATCGGTCCTGGTGACTTGTTACTGTTTAGTTTATTAATTTCTTCCAAAATCTCCTCTGAGACCTCCAATATGGGAGAGTTCTTCTGTTTTGTCTCCTAAAAGGAATGGGTCAGGTTTGGGATTCTTGTGAAGACCTGAGTGCTCCTTTAGCATCTCAATCATCCAATGGCCTCATTGGTTGTTTAGCAGGCTCCTTGCTTCTGATATACAATAAAACTCCAATTGTCCGGCATCCAGTGCTCCGGCACTCCTGATAGTCTGGCATCAACTGGAACCCCAAAGTGCTCCAGCCAGCCGGACAATTGGAGCTGCTGTGAGCCCCACGCATGCTCACGGGCCGGGAAAGGGAAGGGGATTATACCCCTGTGACTGGTCTGCAGGGACCCGCACTGCGGCCAGGCGGGGAATGGCGTGGCGAGGGGCGAACCCTCCACTGTTTTGCAAGGAGGCGGGGGAAAGCCCTGCACAGCCGCCTGCTACAGGCCAGCTGGGGCTGCAAGTAGCGGTGGAGGAGAGGGGGCAAGGTGAGGGGCGGCGCTGCGGGACCAACCTGGCAGCACCCCAGCTGCTCTGACCTGCTGCTTCCCCAAGTCTACCGTTCATCAGTTTCAGCAGCGGCAGACTTGGAAGCAGCGGGGCAGAGCAGCCGGGTTGGTCCCGCAGCGCCACCCCTCACCGCTTCCCCAAGTCCTCTGCTGCCGCTTGTAGCCCCAGCTGGCCTGTCGCCAGCAGCTGCGTGGGGCTTCCCCTGCCTCCCTGCAAAACGGCAGAGGGTTCATGCCATTCCCCGCCAACCCCCCCTCCATCACCCGCAGACCCGTCACAGCCCCCCCGCCGGAGTACCTCCT
>JANRFK010006697.1:42723379-42736436 GCA_030068395.1 Apalone spinifera | reverse complement strand
ACCTCACTGTTTACCCCTTTCTCCAGATCATTTATGAATAAGTCGAATAGGATTGCTCCTAGAACTTTCCCTTGGGGAACACCACCAGTTACCCCTCTCATTCTGAAAATTTACCATTTATTCCTACCCTTTGTTTCCTGTCTTTTAACCAGTTCTCAGTCCATAAAAGGATCTTCCCTCTTATCCCATGACAACTTAATTTACGTAAGAGCCTCTGGTGAGGGACCTTGTCAAAGGCTTTCTGGAAATCTAAGTACACTGTATCCACTGTATCCCCTTTTGTCCACATGTTTATTGACCCCTTCAAAGAACTCTAATAGATTAGTAAGACATGATTTCCCTTTACAGAAACCATGTTGACTTTTGCCCAACAAATTATGTTCTTCTATGTGTCTGACAATTTTATTCTTTACTATTGTTTCAACTAATTTGCTCGGAACTGACATTAGACTTATCGGTCTGTAATTGCCGGAATTGCCTCTAGAGCCCTTTTTAAATATTGGCATTACATTAGCTATCTTCCAGTCATTGGGTACAGAAGCTGATTTAAAGGATAGGTAACAAACCATAGTTAATAGTTCCGCAATTTCACATTTGAGTTCTTTCAGAACTCTTCGGTGAATGCCATCTGGTCCCGGTGACTTGTTACTGCTAAGTTTATCAATTAATTCCAAAACCTCCTCTAATGACACTTCAGTCTGTGACAAATCCTCGGATTTGTCACCTACAAAGGACGGGTCAGGTTTGGGAATCTCAGTAACATCCTCAGCCATGAAGACTGAAACAAAGAATTTATTTAGTTTCTCTGCAATTACTTTATCATCTTTAAGTGCTCTTTTGTATCTTGATCGTCCAGGGGCCCCACTGGTTGTTTAGCAGGCTTCCTGCTTCTGATGTACTTAAAAACATTTTGTTATTTCCTTATGAATTTTTGACTAGCTGTTCTTTTTTGGTTTTTATTATTACATTTTTATACTTAATTTGGCAGTGTTTATGCTCCTTTCTATTTACCTCACTAGAATTTGACTTCCACTTTTTAAAATATGTCTTTATCTCTCACTACTTCTTTTACATGGTTGTTAAGCCACGGTGGCTCTTTTTTAGTTCTTCTACTATGTTTTTTAATTTGGGGTATACATTTAAGTTGGTCCTCTATTATGGTGTATTTGAAAAGTGTCCATGCAGTTTGCAGGGATTTTACTTTAGTCACTATACCTTTTAATTTCTGTTTAACTAACCTCCTCATTTTTGCATAGTTCCCCTTTTTGAAATTAAATGCCACAGTGTTGGGCTACTGAGGTGTTCTTCCCACCACAGCAATGTTAAATGTTGTTAAACAGGACTATTTCCAAGTGGTCCTGTTATAGTTACCACTTGGACCAGATCCTGTGCACAACTCAGAACTAAATTGAGAATTGCCTCTCCCCTTGTGAGTTCCTGTACCAGCTACTCCAAGAAGCAGTCGTTTAAGGTATCAAGAAATTTTGTCTCTGCATCTCATCCTGAGGTGACATGTACCCAGTCAATATGGGGATAGTTGAAATCCCTCACTATTATTGAGTTCTTTATTTTGATAGCCTCTCTAATCTCCCTTAGCATTTCATAGTCCCTATCACTGTCCTGCTCAGGTGGTCGATAATAGATCCCTACTGTTATATTCTTAGTAGACCAGGGATTACTATCCAAAGCAATTCTATGGAATATGTTGATTCATTTAAGATTTTTACTTCATTTGATTTTAAAATTTTCACATATTGTGCTACTCCCCCACCCGCATGACCTGTTCTGTCCTTCCGATATATTTTGTACCCCAGAATGATTGTGTCCCATTGACTGTCCTCACTCTACCACATTTCTGTGATGCCTATTAGATCAGTATCCTCCTTTAACACGAGGCACTCTAGTTCACCCATCTTATTTTTTAGACTTCTAGCATTTGTATACAAGCACTTTAAAAACTTGTCACTATTTATTTGTCTGCCCTTTTCTGATGTCAGATTCTTTTTTATGTGAATATTTTTTTGTCTGATCTGGCCCATACTTTATCCTCTTCCATCGTCTCCTCCTGACTAAAACCTAGAGAATCTCTATCAATAGACTCTCCTCTAAGAGATGTTTCTGTCCAATCCGTGTGCTCCTCTGCACCAATCGGCTTGCACCCATCTCTTAACATTAAAAAGGTCACAGAGCAGTTTTTAAACTAAGTGCCAGCAATCTGGATCCACTTTGGTTTAGGTGGAGCCCATACTTCCTGTATAGGCTTCCCCTATCCCAAAAGTTTCCCCAGTTCCTTATAAAGCTAAACCCCTCCTCCCTACACCATCATCTCATCCACACATTGAGACTCTGAAGCTCTGCCTGCCTACCTGGCCCTGAGCGTGGAACTGGAAGCATTTCTGAGAGTGCCACCACAGAGGTCCTGGAGTTCTCTTTCCTAGCATCCTAAATTTGGCCTCCAGAACATCTCTGCTACTCTTCCCTATGTCATTGGTACCTACATGTACCACTTGCTCCTCCCCAGCACTACACATAAGTCTATCTAGATGCCTCGAGAGATCCGCAACCTTTGCACCAGGCAGGCAAGTCACCATAGGGTTCTCCCGGTCATCGCAAACCCAGCTATCTAGATTTCTAATGATTGAATCTCCCATTACTAACAACTGCCTTTTCCTACTGACTGGAGTTCCCTCCCCCGGAGAGGTAACCTCAGTGCGAGAGGATACCCCAACATCTGGAAGGAGGGTCCCACCTATAGGAAGGTTTCCCTCTGCTCCTGTTGACCGCTCTCCTTCCCTGAGCCTTTCATCCTCCTTAATAGCACAGGGGCTGTCTGACCAGAGGTGGGACAATTCTACAGTGTCCTGGAAAGCCTCATCTACATACCTGCCTCCCTCAGCTCCTCCAGTTCAGCCACCCTGGCCTCCAAAGCCCATAAGCGGTCTCTGAGGGCCAGGAGCTCCTTGCACCGAATGCACACATACGCCATCCACCCAGAGGGCAGGTAATCATACATGCTACACTGAGTGCAATAAACAGGATAGCCCCCACTCTGCTGCTGGGCTTCTGCCTGCATTCTCTCCTACAGCTACCTAGGTTATTGATAGGATTTCTAGTTAAATCAGGAAGTTTTGATTAAAACCTTTAAACTAAACTATAAAGAATGGCAAGTGTACCTCGGCCCCTTCCCAACTCCCTCTCAAAACTCCGTTTGCTGCTCCTGTTCGCAAAGCTGGTCCAATGAGATCCATGCCGACCCTCTCAAAGGGCACACACTTATGACCAGCAGAGGTATCAGGAGGGCCTTGGCTATCCCTTTGGGACCCGCTCATTGGCATTCAGGGCACGAGGCACAGTATTCTTGAACATCATGATGAATGCCTGACCAAAAAAACCGGCGTGCCACCCGCTGTAATGTCTTTTCTCTGCCCAAATGTCCTGCCCGGGGGGTGGCATGCACCAACCGTAGGAGGCTTCATCACAACCGCCGGGGGACCATCAATTGGCGGATCTCCTTTTGCATCTGGGTGTCCTTTACTACCCAGTACAACCTGTCTTTCTGGATTTCAAATCGTGGTCCCTGTGGGTGTCTCAGCCCCTCTGAGTCTTCAGTCTGTTGGGCCAGGGCCTGCCCCCAGGCTCGACTTAGGGTTTGATCTTTCCTTTGTTCTTGCAGGAAGTCTATTTCCCTCTCCAGCTCTGCCTGTAGGTTCCCTTCCATGGGGCCCTCATTGGGATCTACCTCCCCCGTCCAGTTCGGGCCACTGGAGGGTCCCTCCTGAGGGTCAGTCTCTGCCGGGAGCCCCAGCACTTTCCCTTCCAAGCTTCTGGGCTGCTGCCTTTTGGGCGGACAGTACTCGCAGTCCCTTATGACCTCTTTAAACATAGGCCAGTCCCACTCCAGCACCACCGGATATGCTAGCTGGGACTCTACACCCACCAAGAGTAGTTGCTTGTAGCCCCAGACCTCCAAATTTATGTGAGCCATCAGGTAGGGATGGATGTTGCCATGTATACACTGGAGGTGGATTGTGTCCTTGGCGAGCTGGAGGTCAGGTATGAGGCCCTCCCTTATAATTGTTTGGCTGCACCCCGAATCCACAGGGCCAGGGCCTCTACACCTTCCGCCATGATGGGAATCACCAACTTTCCTGGTTGTGGTCCCCTTGCTCAGCGTCCTGCAACCCAGGCCTGGCCATAATCGCAACTCCATATAGGGGCAGTCTTGCCGAAAATGGCTGGCTTGACCACACTCCCAACAACCATCCCGCTGGCTTACCGGTCTCGGGTCTGTCTTGGGGGGCTTTGCTCCCCATGTGGAGGCTTCTCTTTCCTTTGAGTGATCCGTGGCACTGTTCGCTGGGGTTCCATCACGTACCACTCTGTGGGCCGTGGGTGGTGTGCGTGATGAGGGTCCCCCCGTTCCAGGCTTTCGGGGCTTTCTACCCTTCAGGCCCTCATGATCCTGAGGGCTTCCCATCTGCCAAGGGCAAACCCTGGTTTCCTCTGCTGCCAGATAATCTTCCATTAAAGTTACTGCCCCTGTCAGTGTGTTCGGCCAATGCTGTTGCATCCACTCTTGGCCCCTGTAGGATTTGTAGAAGCTGCTCCAAGCGACCATCTCTGTGACTTGGGGTCCAGTTAAACTCTCGGGATTCAGCCACTTCCAAAAGTGGTCTCTGATTCGTTGGGCTATCGCCTGTGGCTGGGCCCTTGCGGGGTAGCCTTCCTTCTGCAGTTTGTCAGTATGTCTCGGGGCTGATACCGATGCTATTGAAAATAGCCACTTTCACCCGCTGGTATACTACTGCATCTCTGGCGTCTAAATTGCGATACGCTGTTTGTGTGGGTCCAGTTAGATACAGGGCCAATATGGTGGCCCAGTATTCCTTTTGAAAGTGACTAAAAACGCTTCCAGATCCTCTCCTGGGGCCATTTTAGTCAGATGGATGAGCAACATAGGTCCGGTGTCTTCTGGTACCCTCCCTAGGGTGGTTGGGGCAGCGGACCCTCTGGGTTGCAGCAGCATTGTGACCTGCTGTAGCAGCCGTTCCTGCTAGGCTTGGTGTTGCATGGTCAACTTGTGTAGCAGCTGTTGTTGCTGTATCTGCTGTTGTGCCAGTTGTAATTGGTGCTGGTGGGTGAGCTGCTGTATGAGCTGCGACTGTTGGTGCGTGGTCACCGGCTGCTGCTGATTTTCTGCCATCGATTTCAAGAACGTATCCATATCCATCTCTGTCAACAGGAGCAGGAGAACAGACTAAAGAAACAAAAACGGGGGGTTCCTTTGCCCCCCTTCTTACTACTAAGTCCTATAAGCAGGTCCTACGAATCTTCCCACATTCTCCACCATGTGTAGGGGGCTGAACCCCCGCAACAGTTGGGAGGGGTCCCCAAAGGCAGGATCGATACCCCTTTTCAAAAGGTGCATGCAGTCCCCAAAATACAATTCCCTCCTTTTACAGTAAATAAAGTCCCAACAAACCTAGCCAAAAGTACTGTCTCCTCTTTCAGGGGGAATACGGCCCAGTAGGCCTAGTTCAAAGAGTACGGTTCCCTCTTTTAGGGTATATAATGGCCCCACAGGCCTAGTCCAAAAAGCACTGTGGTCTCCCTCTGGAAGGCTCTCTGGTCTGAAGGCCTACACCCCTGGTGAGTATCCCCTGGCTGTCAGGGAGATGCATGTCGCAGGGCAGGGAGGTAGGGGGACCCGAGCCCTCTTGCTCCACTAGGTCCCAACCCAGGGCCCTGTTGGAAGTGGATACTACCATTTTCTGCTCAGTGGGACATCCCACTGAAATGCACTGAGCTCCCGAAGGGACAAACCTCTGACCTGGGGCACTGCCTACCATCCCTGGTGGGGTGTTGCTCGATGAATTCCAACTAATGGAGCAGGCCTCCTTGGTCAGGGCTGATGCTGAGGCTGCAGTGGCTGCTGCCTGGGCTGCGGCTCCTGGGGCTGTGGTGGCAGGGACTGCTCAGGAGCTCCGGCCTGATCCCCCTGCCCTGCTGACGGTCCACCCAGACTGAGCTGCTCCCCTGGCTTTTCTACAGCTCCAGCAGTTGGAGCACGCCCAGTCTGGGAAGAAGGGCAGGACTTCTGGCGCTCACAAAGTCTTGGCCCTCCCTCTCCAGTGTGGGGCATAGTCGCCCTGTCACATTAACATGAAGGGGAAAGAAGTCCAGGTAACCTAGTGACAGATAATGTGGGAAAAGCTGAAGTACTCAATACTTTCTTTGCCTCTGTCTTCACAGACAAGGTCAGCTGCCAGACTACTGCACTAGGCAACGCAGTATGGAAAGGAGGTGGGCAGCCCTTGGTGGAGAAAGGTTAAGAACCATTTAGAAAAGCTAGACATACACAAATCCATGGTACCGGATTTAATGCATCCGAGGTTACTGAGGGAATTGGCAAATGTCATTGTGGAGTCTTTGGCCATTATCTTTGAAAACTCATGGAGATTGGGAGAGATCCCAGATGATTGGAAAAAGGCAAATGCAGTGCCCATATTTAAAAAAGGAAAGGAGGACAATCCAGGGAACTACACGCCAGTCAGCCTTACCTCATTCCCCTAAAAATTATGGAGGGGATCCTCAAGGAATCCATTTTGAAGCACTTGGAAGAGGGGGGAAAGTGGTCAGGAATAGTCAACATGGATTCACCAAGGGCACGTCATGCCTGCCCAATCTGATTAGCATCTTTGATGAGGTAACTGGCTCTGTGGATATGGGAAAGTTGGTGGCTGTGATATATCTTGACTTTAGCAAAGCTTTTGATAGGACCTCACAATATTCTTGCCAGCAAGTTAAGGGAGTTTGGATTGGATAAACTGACTGTACGATGGATAGAAAACTGGCTAGACTGTCGGGCCCAACAGGTAGTGAATAATGGCTCGATGTTTGGTTGGCAGTTGATTTCTAGTGGAGCGTCCCAAGCATCGGTTCTAGGGCTGGTTTTGTTCAACATTAACAACCTGGATGAGGGGATGGATTGCACCCTCAGCAAGTTTCTGGATGATACTAAGCTAAGGGGAGAGGTGGATACATTGGAGGGCAGGGATCGGATCCAGAGTGACCTAGATAGATTAGAGGAATGGGACAAAATAAATCTGATGAGGTTCAACAAGGACAAGTGTAGAGTCCTGCACTTGGAACGGAAGAATCCAAAACATTGTTACAGGCTGGGGACCAACTGGCTAGGTAGCAATTCAGCAGAAAAGGACCTGGGGATTACAGTATATGAGAAGCTGGCTATGAGTCAAGTCTGTGCCCTTGTAGCCAAGAAGGCTAGTGGCATATTAGGGTGCATTAGGAGGAGCATTGCCAGCAGATCTAAAGAAGTGATTATTCCCCTTTATTTGGCACTGGTGAGACCACATCTGGAGTACTGAGTCCAGTTCTGCTGCTCTCTTCCTCCCCCCCACACACACACTACAGAAAGGATGTGGAAGCATTGGAGAGGGTCTAGTGGAGGACAACCAAAATGATTAGGTGGCTGGAGCACTTGACCTATGTGGAGAGGCTGAGGGATTTGGGCTTACTTAGTCTGCAGAAGAGAAGAATGGTGGTGGTGGTGGTGGGGATTTGATAGTAGCCTTCAACTTCCTGAAGGGAGGTTCCGAAGAGGATGGAGAGAGGTTGTCCTCATTAGTGACAGATGGCAGAATAAGGACCAATTATCTCAAGTTACAGTTGGGAGGTCTAGGTTGGATATTAGGAAAAACTATTTCACTAGGAGGGTGGTGAAGTACTGGAATGGGTTCCCTAAGGAACTTTTTTGGTTCTCTTACTGTGTTTTTTGTTTTTTTTAATTTGGGGTATACATTTAAATTGGGCTTCTATTATAGTGTCTTTGAAAAGTTTCCATGCAGCTTGCAGAGATTTCAGAGGTCTCAGTTTGGGGCCATAGTGAGTGTTGGGGCTTTTGGGAGGAGTTTTTTGCTTCTCACTTATGTGGTCTCTAACTGATTTTTCTATGAGTCAGTGGCCTCTGACCCAAAAAAGATTGTCCACCCTTGCTATAAATAAATAAAACATTGAAACCTTTTGTGTTGGGCATAAATTACTTTATTTAAAATGAAGTTTGATAAACTAACGTGAGAGTTAGAATGCTTAATCTGAATACGAATCTAAACCTTTCTCCCTAGCTGCCGCACTAAGAAAATGGCTTGGGTGCGTGTAATTTATGTATTCATGGTGAGTTTCTTTAGCAAGTGGTGGTCCGTGGAAAGGTTTACATTGAGCCAGGTGGTTCATGGGAGAAAAGGTTTGAGAACCACTGAAATAGAGGCACCCCAACCTCTCCCCTGAGTTAATGTAATGCAAGTTGGATTAATGAAATAGTTGCATGGAGGGGATCCTATGGGGCTCAAACCCATCTCTATTGGTTGAGGAGAATAGGAGGAGTTCTTAGAGTGGTCTCACGATACCCTTTACTTCTGGTCACGTGTCCATCTTGACCTCAGAAGTACTGCCTCCAGGGGTGGGGCTTCATGTGACAGTTGGGTGGGGCCTAAGGGTCAGGGGGCATAGCTAATGAGGTCAAGGGCATGGCTATTGTGACTCTATCTTTGATTCAGAAAATATGGTCACCATAACTATGCTATTACATCCCTAATACAGTATTGGAACTCTCAGGGCTTATAGGCATGGCCTTCCTCAGCACAGCACCTCAGTCTCCCCTGCATCCAGGTGAATTCCACCTTAGGGCTGTTAGATGGTGTGTAATTGAATAGTTGTGTAACCACACTACATTTTAGCAGTTACATGATTATTCCCTAGAGGTGGGGTGGCAGCCACTGTGCTCCTGGCCCCACTGCTGGGAGCCCCCTGCCACCCTGCACTGCTGCTTAAAAACCGGCTTCCTGTGCAGACCGACTCCGCCTGCCACCCTGCGCTGCTACCTATGATTCAGAGGCAGCAGTGTGGGGTGGCATACCACCTGTCCCCAGGGGAGGTCCAAGCTCCATGGAGGAGCCTCTGTGGGCACAGGCTTGCTAGTTCCCCATGCATATCAGCTCCTGCCTGCACCCTCACCCTCCGTGTTGCTGCTTCTCTATTGCAGGCAGCAATGCAGGGGTGGTAGGGCACCAACTCCCACCATTGTTGCCTCTGTATCAGAGGCAGCGGGGTGGGGTGTGTGCATGCAAGTAGTTGACAGGATTAACTGATAAGCACTATTTGTATCAGGGCTACTCGATTTTTGGAAGCCCCGGAGGTCACAATGATACTCCCAGCACATTCCAAGGGCCACAACTGAAGTGCAGTTGCATATACCTGCAAATATATATGCAAATAGTTTATTTCACACTGTCAGGCATGAATACAAAGATTAAGGCAAGACTACACTGCATACAGGCCCCATTTAAGTCCGTTCTGCTGATATTAATAAAATGCAATATTTACCCAATTTCCACCCCGATGACAGGACTTTTAATGAGCAATGGCAGTTCAGGAATTTAACTACCAAAATGCATATCAACAGAAGACCATTATAATAACTGCTTTTTGGTTTTGGCTCTGGCTCCCACCACGTAAACCCGAATCATAGAGCTGGAAAAGACCTCAGGAGGTCATCAAGTCCAGCCCTCCCCAAGACCGGTCCAATCCCAACTAAGTCAACCCAGCCAGGGCTTTGTCAAGCCAAGACTTAAACACCCTTGGGGATGGAGATTCCACCACCTCCCTAGGTAACCCAGTGCTTCACCACCCTCCTAGTGAAATATATTAGGAAAAAAAAACCTCCAACCTAGACCTCTCCCACTGTAACCTGAGACCATTGCTCCTTGTTCTGCCATCTGTCACTACTATGAACAGCCTTTCTCCATCCTCTTTGGAACCTCCCTTCAGGAAGTTGAAGGCTGCTATCAAAACCCCCCTCACTCTTCTCTTCTGTAGACTAAACAAACCCAATTCCCTCAGTCTCTCCTCATATGTCATGCACTCCAGCTCCTTAGTCATTTTGGTCATCCTCTGCTGGATTCTCTCCAATATGTCCACATCTTTTCTATGGGGGGAGGGGGGAGGAGCCAGAACTGGACACAATATTCCAGATGTGGCCTCACCAGAGATGAATAAAAGGGAATAATCACTTCTCTGGATCTGCTGGCAAGGCTCCTCCTAATGCACCCCAATATGCCATTAGCCTTCTTGGCTACAAAGGCACACTGTTGACTCATATCCAGCTTCTCATCCATTGTAATCCCCAGGTCCTTTTCTGCAGAACTGCTACTTAGCCATTCAGTACTCTACACTTGTCCTTGTTGAACCTCATCAGATTTTTTTTTTTTTTTTTTTTGGCTCAATCCTCTAATCTGTCCAGATCACTGTGAACCCTATCCCTGCCCTCCAGCGTATCTACCTCTCCCCCTAGCTTAGTGTCATCTGCAAACTTGCTGAGGGTGCAATACATCCCCCTCATCTAGATCATTAATAAAGATGTTGAACAAAACTGGTCCAAGAACAGTTCGTTGGGGCACTCTGCTAGAAACTGACCGCCAACCTGACATCGAGCCGTTGATCACTACCCGTTGTGCTCGACAGTCTAGCCAGCTTTCTATCCATCTTACAGTCCATTTATCCAATCCATACTCCCTTAACTTGCTGGCAGGAATATTGCGGGAGATCATATCAAAAGCTTTGCTAAAGTCAAGGTATATCACATCCAATGACTTTCCCATATGTACGGAGCCAGTTACCTCATCATAGAAGCTAATCAAATTGGTCAGGCACGACTTGCCCTTCATGAATCCATGTTGATTATTCCTGATCACTCTCCCCTCTTCCAAGTGCTTCAAAATGGATTCCTTGAGGATCCCCCTCCATGTTTTTTCCAGGGACTGAAGTAAGACTGACTGGTCTGTAGTTCCCTGGATTGTCCTTCCCTTTTTTAAAGATGGGCACTACATTTACCTTTTTCCAATCATCCGGGATCTCTTCTGATCTCCATGAGTTTTCAAAGATAATGGCAAAGTCTCCACAATGACATTTGCCAACTCCCTCGGTACCCTCGGATGCATTAAATCCGGGCCCATGGATTTGTGTATGTTTAGCTTTTCTAAATAGTTCCTAACTTGTTCTTTCCCCACTGTAAACGAGTCCACCGTGTGGGGGGTCCCAGGAAGTCCCCGGCTCCCCACCCGTGCGTCTGTCTTTTTATAATTGACCTGAAATGGCCCCTTTCACCTCTCTCGTACCGACACTCTGCGCTCTGGCTGCGTGACCGTCGTGCCCCGCGATGGGGAGAGGGGGAGTCCGGGCCCATCCCCTCTCACAGACCCCAGCCCAGGGCCCTAAGGACGCGGAGTCAGCTGTGGTCCAGTCCGGCTGGCGGGGCTTCCCGCCGTTACACGCCATTCGCCCACCCTGGGCTGCTTACTCTCCCCGGCACTGACCGTCCCACCCTAATGCAGCCACGACCTGACAGGCCGCTCCGGCTTACCAGCGGTCTGGTCCCCTGGCAGTCTCCTCTCCGGGGAGGGCTCTTCCGCCGCCCTCTACCCCTTTCGCGGCCAAGGCCACATTTAAATTTCCCTGTCGGCGGCCGCTCGACGGAGGCTCCGCCCTCTTCCTGCCCCCACCCTTCCGGAACACTGGCGGCCGTCTGCCACGTGGAGGCGCCCCGCCCCTGAGATGCTCCAGGGCTCAGGGCCCCTCCTGCGGCTCAGCTGTGCGGCTGCTGCAGAGCAGCTGCTGCACCGCCGGTACTCCCTCTCAGATGCCGCTACACAGGTGGCGACCGAGGGAGTATTGGAGCGGGGCATTTCTGCCCTGTCACACCCACCAAGGGATGTCCACTTTTTTCCCATACTGTGTTGCCTAGTGCATTTGTCTGGGAGCTGACCTTGTCTGTGAAGACAGAGGCAAAGAAAGCATTGAGTACTTCAGCTTCTCCCACATCATCTATCACTAAGTTACCTCCCTCATCCAGTAAGGGCCCCACACCCTCTCTGATCACCCTGTTATTGCTAATATGCCTGTAGAAACCTTTCTTTTTGCCCTTCACATCTCTTGCCAGCTGCAATTCCAATTGTGCTTTCGCCTTCCTGATAATGCCCCTGCATTCTTGAGCAATATATTTATATTCCTTCCAGTCCTCTGTCCAAGTTTCCACTTTTTATAAGCTTCTTTTTTGTGTTTAAGCTCACCATAGATGTCCCTGGTAAGCCAATCTGGTCACCTACCATATTTGCTTTTCTTGCTGCACATCGGGATGGTTTCTTCCTGTGCCTTTAATAAGGCTTCTTTAAAATACTGCCAGCTCTCCTGGACTCCTTTCCCCTTCATGTAAGCATCCCAGGAAATCCTGTCCATCAGTTCTCTTAAGGAGTCAAAGTCTGCTCTTCTGAAGTCCAAGGTATGTATTTTGCTACTCTTCTTTCGTCCTTTGGTCAGGATCCTGAAATCGACCATCTCATGATCACTGCTTCCCAGACTGTCACCCACCTCTACTTCCCCTACTAGTTCGTCCCTGTTTGTGAGCAGCAGGTTAAGCTGCCCATGGCCCCTGGTCGGTTCCTTCAGCACTTGTACCAAGAAGTTATCCCCAACATTCTCCAAAAACATCCTGGATTGTCTGTGTACTGCTGGATTGGTCTCCCAATGGATATCAGGGTGATTAAAGTCGCCCCTGAGAACCAAGGCCTGCGATCTGGAAGCTTCTCTCAGTTGTCCAAAAAAAGGTTTGTCTACCTCATCCACCTGATCTGGAGGTCTATGGCAGACACCAATGACAACATCACCCCTGTTGCTTCCACCTCTAAATTTAACCCATAGACTAAATTGCTCTGCGAGCCACAAATAAACGGGTTGCAGCCCACGTGCCGCATGTTGAATAGCCCTGGTCTATACATTAATGTCCCTACTCTGCTTGCTCTCTCTGTCCAGTCCAGAAGACGTCTCCTTCCAGCAGAATCTCCAATATCTCTCCCCAGCAGCTCCTTTACTGTCCTTTGTCTTCTGTCCAGTTAACCAGGCTGCCTTGGACCCTCTGTTCTCCGCATCTCCTCATCCATCCTTTATCCCCCCCCGCCCCCCCAGTCTGGATCCAGTTGGTCAGGTC
>JANRFK010006697.1:42646680-42659602 GCA_030068395.1 Apalone spinifera | reverse complement strand
GACTGGGACTTTTCAGTTTAGAAAAGAGGAGACTGAGGGGAGATATGATAGAGAGATATATAAAATCATGAGTGGTGTGGAGAGGGCGGATAAAGAAAAGTTATGTATTAGTTCCCATAATAGAAGACTAGAGGACACCAAATGAAATTAATGGGTAGCAGGTTTAAAACTAATAAAAGAAAGTTCTTCTTCACACACCGTGTAGTCAACCTGTGGAACTCCTTGCCAGAGGAAGCTGTGAAGGCTAGGACTATAACAGAGTTTAAAGAGAAGCTAGATAATTTCACGGAGGCTAGGTCCATAAAAAGCTATTAGCCAGGGGATAGAAATGGTGTGCCTGGGCTCTGTTTGTCAGAGGGTGGAGAAGGATGGGAGGAGACAAATTGCTTGTACATTGTCTTCGGTCCACCCTCTCTGGGGCACCTGGTGCTGGCCACTGTTGGCAGACAGGCTACTGGGCTAGATGGACCTTTGGTGTGACCCAGTACGGCTGTTCTTATGTTCTTCTGTTTATGTTCTTTCCAGCCAAACCAGTCGGGATCACCTGTCAGAGGCTCCAAGATTTACTGGTAGATCCCGATCTACTGGTTGGTGACCACTGCTCTAGGGGAACCCTGTTCGGTCACTCCATCCTCATGGCTATCCATAAGGACACTACGTCAACTGAAGCTCCCGCCTCCAGCGGACACATTGCTTCATAATTATCTAAGGTGGAGCACCCGCAGGGACACGCCTCGAAGAAGAAGAGAGGGTTACTCGTCGTCTGCAGTAACTGAGGTTCTTTGAGATGAGTGTCCCTGTGGGTGCTTCACCACCCACCCTTCCTCCCCTCTGCTTTGGTGCGTCATCAACACGCATCCTTACCGGGGCAGAGAAGGAACTGAAGGGATCATAGCCTGTGCATGCGCATTAGCTGCCCAGCATGTGGAGTGTACTGTGCATGTGCAAACTACCTGTCACTAGAACTGCTCTTGTGGCACCCAAAGATCTACGGTGGAGCACCCATAGGGACACCCGTCTCGAAGAATGTTAATTACTGCAGAGGGTGATTAACCTTCTCTTTCTCTTTACAGAAACCATTTTGAGTTTGTCCCAACAAATTATGTCTATGTGTTTGACAAATCTGTTCTTTACTATTATTTCAACCAATCTGCCTGTCTTGAAGTTAGACTTACTGGCCTGTAATTGCCAGGATCATCTCTAGAGCCCTTTTAAAAACATGGCGCCACATTAGCTATCCTCCAGTCATTTAGTACAGAAGTTGATTTAAAGGATAGGTTGCAAACCATAGTTAATAGTTCCATAATTTCACATTTGAGTTCTTTCAGAGGCCAAAGTCGAGGGCAGCAATGGGCAACCTATGCTAGTGAGTGGGCTGCAAGAGTGACCTTCCTCAATCTCAGTGGGCTGCAAGCCAGGCTCCCAGGATAGGGTAGTTTTGCCAATTGCCAACTGAATTTGCATGGTGTTTCAGTTGAACAATAGCAGTGCTTTGATTGGATTTAGAGGGAATATACAGCTCTCACAATCAGCACACACCTCACTTCACATACCCTTGCTTTACATGTGTGTCACATTAGTAACACTGGTGGGAAAAAAATTACGTGGATGGAAATGAACAGAATCTGACAACCTGCATGTGAGCAATGGTAAAATATTTCATGGGCCACACATAGAACCCCGATGGATTGCATGTGGTCCTCAGGCCGCAAGATGCCCACCACTAGTCTAGGCACTTGTGACTCTAGAAAAGAGTGGGCTCTGGGAAGGTGGAGGGAGGGAATGATCTATCTCTGTTCCTGCTTCTCAAACTATTAAAATGCTTTTTTGCACAGGGGCCAAAAAGTGATTAGTGAAAAAGAACAAGAGAACAAGGGAGGAGAATGCTTATTTGGTCTGTGTGCCCCCCAGGCAAGCCAGATCTCTCCCTCTATCACTGGAGGTACATCTATTCTGCAACGCTATTTCGGGATACTGGAGAATCGCGAAATAGCTATCCCGTGTCCTCACAGCAAGCCCATTATTTCAGGCTCACCATTCTGACATCCCTGTAAACCTCATTCTATGAGGAGGAAAGGACATTTTGGAATAGCGCTTTATTTTGAAATTTGGCATTCTGTAGACAGCGCCAAATGACAAAATAAGCTATTTTGAAATAGCACTAAAATAAGATATGCAATTTGCGTAGCTCAAATTGCATATCTTATTTCAAGTTATGATGCAGTGTAGATATACCCACAGAGAACACTGGGGACAGAGGGTCTCTCCCTCCTTCAGAGAATATAGCAGGAATTCTATGCCAAAGTGGGGATTGTGTTAGTTCTGTTCACTTTATGTTGTGTGTGATTTCTACTGTACTGTAGCAACCCCATGTATGTGCCTTAGTTTCCCTGGACACTACACCAATAGTGAGATGGTGATGGGAATTTTTGGTGTGACAACCTTTCCCATGTACACAATGGCTGATGCTTTTTGTAGCCTGAGCCTGGGAGGGGGAGTGTGCCCAGGGGAGTGTACCTTTTGCAGGGGAAGCTGCACAAAGGCTGGAGGTGGGGCTGGCTGCAGGGGGAGATAGGACTGCTGGGTGTGTGAGTGTTGCTAGCTTGGGGTCCAGGGCTGGGGGTCAGGGCCCTTGGCTCTGAGCCCCCTCTCCCCAAGATGGATTGTTCTGACTGCTTCTGCTTTCTGTGCTGACAAGTCTACTCTACCCTGTATCCCTGTAAACTAATAATCCTGCTGTTCCCCCTGCTGGCTGAGAGTCACCTTTCTCTGCAGATGGCTCCTCACACCTTGGGACAGGGTCTCCCTACTTCTCGGATAAGGGTATGAGGTCCTCCTCCCTCCTGCCTTGAACCTGAGGACACTGCAGTTTTCTTCCTGTGCCTCTTAGCGACACTCCAGGCCTCCAGCTTTTGTCTGAGGGTGAATGGTTTCTCTGTTGCTGGGTGCTGAAACCCTGCACCTCCTCCTTCAGGTCCCACTCTGGAAACTGGCTGTTCAGGGCAGTCTCCTGGGCTGCTGCATCCAAGCAGGGTAGGTCATTGCGAGGTTCACCATCCATCTTTTCCGGGACAGAAGGAGTTAACCTTCCCAGACTAGCCTCCCCCCTCAGCTGCTGCCTTTTGAGTCCTGAAGCTAGGCCACAGGCTGACCTTCACACAGAGAGGCTGCTCACTGGGCATGCTCACTTCCTGCTCCGCTCCGCTCCAGGGACCTGTGCTCACAGGCAGCGCCCTGCTGGGAAGGAATGTCCACAGCACGTCCCGGCTCCAGGCTCCCCACAGGCCAGGGCCCCAGCCTGCCTTTGTGCTCCAGCCGTGGGGCCACAGCGCCCTGCCTTTCCCTGCCTGCACTGCTGGGAGAAGAGTTGCCATTTGGTGCTGTTGGTGCTTCAGTGACTGAAGGAGATGGGGGGACGTTAAGGGGGATTCCTGTTTTGACTGCTGCAGCAACCAGCACTGGCTGAGACAAGGCATTGCCCTACACTAAAAGACACTCCTTTCGCACATTCATTGCTCAAACACTTGGGGAGGTGTGTGTGTGGCCGGGGGGGATTTATAGTAAATACATTTGGGTGAGGCTCTGCTTTTTGTGGCAGAGGGGTGAAGGTAAACTCTGGGAACAGGGAGCACAATAACCATTCGAAATGGAGGAGCTAAATAATAAATGTCTTTTCTTACATTAGCTAGGCTGATTCTGGAGAGCTGTGAGTTTGCAACCTCATCTTGCCATGAGGATGAGTGACAGCATTTTTAATATCCTCTGTGTGTGTTTACTTTGTATCTGCTTGCATGTGTGTCTATAAATGATGTATTTATCAGATGGGATATATTTGATTATATAAAGGGAGACTATGCTAAAAGCAGAACAAAGGGCTTGAAAGGATGGTACATGCATTTCAGTGTGCTTTTGAGACCTAAAAGGGGGCTGTGACAGAAAAGATATGACCCAGATGCTGCCTCACCAAAAATGGAGGAGACACCCAGTAGCCTGGAATTAGATTACAAGTGCCTTTTCTCAGGCCAGCTCTACACTGCAGCTGAAGGTTGGCTTACGGTATGCTGTTCCAGCGACATAAAAAACATAGCTGGAGTCAACATATCTTAAGCCGAGTTTCAACACCATCCTCACAGCAGGAGGTCGACAAGAGAAATGTTCCTGTTGATTTCCCTTATTCCTTGTGAGGAGTAGGGTTCTGTCATTGATGGGGGTGCCCTCAGTGTGCAATTTAGTGGTGCTTTACTAGGCCCACTAAATTGAATGCTAGAAGATTGACCGCTGCAGCACTGACCTTCTCTGTAATCTAGACATGGCCTCGGTAACTCAGGAATGGGTGAAGAAGTAATACTGGCCTGCTGGGCAGGTTTCTTCTGATACAGCTAGCTTCCTAACATTTCTGGTATTCATGCAGTGATCCCTGCATATTAGTGCTTGGGTTAGGGTGAGAGTGATTTTGGGAGTTGATACATTAGATGCCTGTGACTTGCTGCTCAGTGCCAGCTTATTCAGCATTTCCTCTGTGGGTTTGGTTTTCAGTACAATGGTCAAAGCAGTGATTTATTTGAAATCAGGTCATTTTTCTACTCCTAGTCTGACCAGACAATTTCTAGCCCCTAGACAAGAATCTCCAGCAGAAGAATAGGATACACCCCTTGTAACCTGGCAACATCTCCTATATTGCTGTGATAGGCAAACAGTGAAATGTCAGCTCCTCACAAGCTGCGCACAAGAAGCTGTCAGTAAGCAGATTGCTGCCCCAGGCCACCACTGTCCATTCTAACATTATGGAAGAGTCAGCCCTGCTGAGTGCAGCTGCTATGTTTGTCTCCAGTCACTACATTGCCAGTGTCTAACTCATTTGTTTGGTGAAGTCTTAAGACATCTGCCGTATGAAATGGCTGTAAAATCTATATTGCCTCATCCTCCTTATCACTCTAATAACCTCGGACTAACATTGATACAACAAAATGTAAAATCCATACTGAATGTCTCTTTTCTTTACCCATCTCTTTCTCTTCTACTTAGTTGGGCGTGGCAGGTATGCTCCATGTTTTCTGGGGAAGGCAGCTTTTATTTCCCTGGGAAGACATGCTTTCTTGTTTACATTAGGCTTTTTGTTACACCTGGCTAGATATTTACACCTAATGGCACCCACTGTGTTATTGTCTGTCACTATCTATGTAAGCATAAAGGCAGGTCACCCTGGCAAGGTTATGGGGGTACTGTAGAAGAGGAATAGCAAATCAAGGAGCATGCCCCAGTCACTAGCTTTATGCTACTGACTCCTTTTTCACAAATTCCCCTTCTCTGTGCCCTTTTTCTGCTCTCTCTGTTTTCCCAGCCTGCTCTTTCTCTTTCCTGCTATTTCTCTCTCTTGTCCAAAGAGCTTAGTTCTCAGTCTCATTTGCTGGAAATGCTGCCAGTGAATATTTGTGTGTGCTGCCTGCCAGGTCTCTGGGGAAAAGGCCTGGAAATAACAGTGCAGGGGGAGTATTGGGAGCAGGAGAAAGCCATTGTTTCTCACTGCTTGCCTGGTGTGTTTTCCAACTGAAAAAAGCTCTCTGTGAGACACTGAGCTTAATGTGTCATTGCTGAAACCTTGCCCCCCCCATCCCATTGCTCAGAATCTGCCATCCGCTTTATGCAGAGGAGGAGAGGCTGCAGTACTGCTACTAAAAAGCTCAGACGTGTTTTCGGTTTGCCTTCTGCTTATCTCTGTTGTTTGGATAGAGAGGTTTAAAAAGCTGGATTTTCTGTCCCTGCAGAGTAAACACAGAGAACCCGGCAGCACAAACTATTTCTGGCTTATCAGTTGAGGAATGTAGCAGCTGAGGATTAGCGTGAGTGGGCCGTCAGGAAAGCCCTGAAGGGGCCCCCTCCCCCACTCTGCTCTATTAGAAGTGTGAGAGCCCAGCAGGACTCAGAGGGGAGAGTTGGAGAAAAAGGCAGAAAAGGGAAAGAAAGAGGAAGAGAGAGAGTGAGAGAGGCTGAGCAGACCCTGATGGCTACAGACGAAGTTACAGGAGGGGCTCGCAAAGCTACGAAAAGCAAACTTTTTGAGTTTCTGGTCCATGGGGTGGTGAGTCGGGAAAGTTAGTGAGCTGGCTTGGTCTGAATAGAGGAGTGAGTGGAAATTAGAGGCTCTGTGCTGGGCTGAAAACAGCCCCTACAATATCTTCTGGGGGCTTCTGAGAAATGCTGTACAGCTAAAACACAGGGCTCTATGAAGCTCCCAGAACATGCACTGAGTCATTGGTAATACAGAAATGTTTGGAGGAATGTATGCTGCAATTTCTGCTCTTGGCTCTCCGTGAATGGTTTGCTTTTGAACCTGATCACAGTGCAGGGTCTGAACTAGATCTGACACTAATGGGCTCATTGGACACTCATTGGTTCTGTTATCAAACTTTGTGTGTGTGTTTGCTTAATTCTGATGAAAGTCCAGTGAAGCCTTGAATGGTGCTGCCTGTAGTAGTTCTTTTTAGAATTGGGTCTCCTGTATCTTCTGACCACCTAACAGGTGGCTTTGAGGGGGAGGGGGGCCTCTCAGAGATTAGCTCTGCAGGACCTTAGAAGTCTGTAGGCAGTCATAGGTTAGGGAGTGAGTACTATGCTTTAAGGAATCATTACATTACTGTAAGTAAGATGAATACAGTGTTTGGAGACCTCCTGACACTGGAGCTCCCCATTTGTAGGACATTGCAAACCCCCATCCCGCTGTCATTGGAGAACATGTTCCTTAGGTGCTCCAGCCAGTGACATTGGGATTTCTTAAAGGAGACTTTAAATTTAGCAAATAGCAGAGTATTGGAAAGTCCTAGGAGTACAAATGTGGAATGAATTTCGATGATAATTTCCAAGACATTAGCTGAGGGTTTTCATACCTATCAAGATCACAGGAATCTTAAGCGATCACTTTTCAGATTTCCTAAGTGTCTCCATATTCAGGACATGCCAATACTGGCTGCTTAGAGTGTAACTTATAATTTAGAGGCATTAGATACAGTGAGATCTGCAAGGCTAGGGACATCTAAGTGGCATGCTGTTTGTGTGAGAACTGTGAGATGATGACCATTGTCCTTGTCATCAGAGCTAGATAAGGAATATATTGTGATCTATATTGTGACATTATCCCTGCTATGTATGGGGTAGCCTGACAGTGCATGTGTGGGTGGACATGTAAATGTGGCCTGGTGGTAGATGTGTGGGAATACAAGAGGTGAGTGGATATGTGAGAACACCCTGCCAGGTAAGAGCAGCGTGGCAACAGAGCAAGGAATCATGTGGGGACAGCCAGGAAGCAGGTGGCTGGGAGCCCATGTGAGTGGGCAAGCAGGCATACGGGGTGGCTTGCTGACAGGTGCATTATGTGGAGGCAGACTGGTGGGCTGACAGCCTGTCACTCAAGGGTGGTCTGAGAGCAGATAGGTATGACCTAGTAGTGGGAGGCCTGGAAGTGGTTGGATGGGCATGTGTGGTTGGATGAGCACACAAGGATGATTGGGTGGAAGGCAAGTTGATGGATAGATAACTTTGTAAAAGTTTCTAAGGTTTATTTTTGTAATACTGGACTAATTAACTTTTCTCTGGTACCAGGAAGATAAAGAATGTAATAATAGCCAAACTGGGTCAGACAACGGTCTCTGACAGCAACTGGTGCCAGAGGCTTCAGGGGGAATGATCAGAACCAGACAGTTGTCGAGTGAGTCATCCCCTGTCGTCCAGTCTCAGCTTCTGGCATTTAGAGGATTAGGGACACCTGTTTGGCTGAAGCGATATTGTACAATACCTAGATCGACATTGTGTGATAGAGAAAAATTGGCTTCTGTAAAGGAGAATCGGGTTTTTTTAATGTTTGACATTTTGGAGGACATTGACAAAATGGTAGTTATAAGGGAACCAGTTTCCATTTTTTATTGGGAGTTTCAAAGAGCCATTAGTGCGGTTTGTCAAAACACAATACAGTATAAGGAAATTATTTTCTTGTCTGCACTGGGATTTCAGCTATCAAATTGTGTAGCTATAGTTGTGCAAACCCCTGGTGTAGATATTGGTTTCATTGGTGAACTGTGACTTGTTTTAGTGCAGCTTTTCTCTGGCTTCAAGATCTGACAGGACCTATTCTGCTTCCTATATCTCTTTATTCCCCGCTCCATTAATGAAGTTGTGGCTTTTTTTCTTTAACTTGTACACCTGCCCCAGTGACCCAATTGCTTCCTGCTTGTTTATCTCCCTCACCTTCACTCTCATCTCCTTTCTTCCTTATTCTTCTCCTGAACTCACTTTCCCTTGGCATCATAAGCACAGTTTAGTCTTCCCTATCATAAAAAGTAGGTCTAGTTCTTACCTGCCTCCTCAGCCATTAACCCATCTCCCTGTCTTCACCCACATATGTGAATGTGCTATTTGCAATTGTTGCCTTGATCTCTGCCAGTCTCAGCGGTTTATTATCGCCATAGTATTTGAGTCCCATCCATGTAAAACCAATGGCAATAAGAAAGTCCCAAATGGATTTATTGAAGTCTGAGGCTCTCGCCTCCGATTGGGGTAAAAGCTCTTGCTGGGATGTTTTTTTTTTCTTTTATTTTGTTTGGTTGCTTTGTTAGTCTGGGTGGTGTTTGAGTATGTGAAGGTATCAATATTCTGAGTGTCCTCCTTGCTATGGTAAAACGCTTTTTTTAAGAGGAAGGTTTTGCTGGGTTTCCTGAAGATTGTCAGACTTTCCATTCGCCTGATCTTGTTTGAACATATGCTCCAGAGCTAGATGCCCTCAAATGAGAGAGCTTTGCTCCACACACTTTTACACACTGTGTCCTCCGCTTCCCCACTCACCCTGTTCTTGACCGTCTTCCAATCTGGCTTCTACCCTGGCCACTCCACCCAAATTACTTTCACTAATTTCCTCCTCTTGACCAAATCTCAAGGCCTGTACTCCATCTTCATCTCCCTTGACTACTTGCTGGTCTTTGACATCAATGACCACACTCTGCCAGGGACAGCCCATCCACATAGGCAAACTAGGCTGTCGCCTAGAGCACCAAGTTAAACGGGGAGACAAATGATGGCGCAATATCATTGAGGGGTTTGGAGGTGTGGGCGCCGATTGCATGGTTCGCCTAGGGCACCAGTTGCTGGCAGCTAGTCTAGGACTGCCCCTGCTGACTCTGCTTCTTTAACTTAGGTCATTCACAAACTTTCTGTCTCCTATCTTACAGTTCTCTCTCTCCATATTTTTTTCAATGTCTTATTTGGTGAGTCCTCTTCTGTGCTTCTCTGTGTGCATCTCCCAAGGCTTTATTGCTGTTCCTCTCCTTTTCTCTCTCTACACACTATTTCTGGGTGCTCTTATGCATAAGCATGGCCTTAATTACCATCTTTGTGCTGATCATCTTCTCTAGTGATCAGCCGTCTGTGGTGGGGAGAGGGCAGGGCAGTGGTGGGAAGGGTGGGACTAGGGCAATGGCAATGGACAGGATCCATCCTCCCTCCCAATTTCCTCCAGCCTGGTACTCTCAGGTCAGATTGAGCAACTGCTTTGTCCGAGGATAACATGCAGGCTGCTAGCTTGAGACCCCTAATCTAACTCTAGCCACTTCTTGTACGGCCTCTCAAAGATCCAGCTTTTTTGCTGGTACATCCTGCCAAAGCTCTTGTCAAAGCAACAGTCATGTAACATTTTGATTTCTAAAATCTCTTCGTTTCTGGCCTTGATGCTGACAGCCCAGTTCTCATTATGTTAATTCAAAATGTTGCTGAGAGGTTTATCTTCATGTCCTATTGTTCTCACCTATTCACTCTCTTTTTTTTGTGTGTCCCCCTTCATTGGTCCCCCTTCTCCACCTCTTCAAACACAACTGTCTTCTGATTATTTACTATTTGAATGATTGTAGCATCTAACCCTAACCATGCTGTGCTAGGTGCTGCACGGCTCAGTACAACAGGGTGCCTCTGTCCCAAGAAGTTGATAATGTCAGCGTAGGACAAGAGAGAAAAGATGGATATAGATAGATGAGGAAGTACAAGGAACCAATTAAATAATATTGGTGATAAGCAGTGGTAGGGATGTAAAAGGTTAATCAGTTACCTGGAAGCATTATGCTTACTGGAATGCTTACTGTGTAACAATTGGACAGCCAATGGAGACAGGCTGGAACAATCCTGGGCTGAGTCCAGTCAGCCATGTGGAGGCAGTAGGGAGGGTCTCTCTTCTGTTGGGCCAGCGGGATGCTGACTGCATGGGAGAAGCGGGCAGGGCCAAAGCCACTCTGACTCAGCCCAGGTGGGCTGGCAGGGGCCCAGCCCCTGCTGCCTGCCAATGGTTAACCAGTTAAAACATTATAATTTTAGTTGTTTAACCAGTTAACTGTTTAAACAGTTATTTACATCCTTAGGCAGCAGCCATAGCACACTAAGTTCTTTTGTCAGCATCAAGGCAAATGATGTTGTTTAATGTAAGCCTGACCCTCATTGGACTCCTCCCTCTCCATCAAATCAAATTACTTATGGCAATGTTATTGATACAGCTTTGATTATCTGCTTTTCTCATAAGGATCTTTGTGTTTTTTGCCATGCTGTCTCTTGTGCATGGAAGTTCTCCATATTAACATTTGTAAGTCAACCTCCTTTCCCTCATTAAAGTCTTCCTTAAAATGTGTTCCTGCTATGATGCCTTTTAATCATTACTAGTGTCCGGTTTTGGCTAGACACAGAGACTATTAATTTATGCAAACATATCCATCTGTTATCTTGTTCCCTTGACCAACTTCCACACCATATATGTCTGCTTATCAGTATGTCATAAAATTAGGCTTTCAGTGCTCTGGGGGCAAGAATGCTTTATTTCATTCATCTGTACAGTAGCTAGCACAATGTACCAGAGTCTCCAGTCACTACCACAATATAAATAAATAAGAAGGATAACTAAAGGCTAACAATAGAGTGTGGTGTTAGAAGGATTTGTACAAGGAGTAGGGGTGTTTAATATATCAATCTGGAAAAGGAAGTGAGCCCTGCTTTTTCTAATCTGCAGATATTGCCACAGAATTCTACATATATTGTTGGGTTCTAAATTAACTAATAGAACCATTCAGGAAAAAGGCCTGGATATCACAATATACCCCACAAAGATAGCAAAATATTAGCATGGAATGAAGAATTAATGGCATGCTCTCACCTGGACTATGGTGTTTGATTTTGGTTATCCTGTCTACAAAAAAGGAGCAGAAAGAGAGGAGGCTCAGAGATAGGTGTTAACAATGAGAAGCCTGAAAAAACTTCTCTGTGAATAAAATGAAAAGATGAGGACTGTTTATGCAGAATATGAAATAAAGGGAACAAGACAAGGATATAGAATCATAGAAGTGGGGGACTGTAAGGGCCCTCAATAAGATCATCTAGTTCAGTCCCCTGCAGGATAACAAACCGTATATAGAAGTAAATCAGGCATGATTCTTACCTTTTCTCATAGTATAGGTCAACAAATCTGAAAGGCAATAGGTTTAAAACGGAGACAAATCAATCATTTTCTCCAGCATGTAACTCTCCTGTGGAACTCACTGCCATAGTATGTCATTTAGCCCAAGAGCATAATAGAGTTTAAAAGGATGAGACATTTACACAGTTAATGAGAATATAAAATTACATTCAATAGGACAATCTTTTTTACAAGGGATATACATTTTCCTTCAGAACATAAGCCAACCTCAGACTCGCAGAGGCTATGAAGAAACTTCCCCTTTGGATAAATTATTTCATATCTCTAATACAGCACACCTTGCCTCTTCTCTGAAACATCAGATCTCAGCCACTCTCAGAGATAGGATGTTTGAGAGAATGGATCACTGCTTTGCTTTTTGTGGCAATTCCTGAGCTGGGTTACTAGACAAACAGAAACTCAGGGTACATACTAGGCAAGTTGAGAAAAATTATAAACAAAACTGTTTGGGAGAAACCAAAGTAGTGAAAAAAAATGAGTGAAAATTGGGAGCTCTTATAAAGAGATTAGTAGATGGCCAAAACCCCAGGGCTACGTCTACACTGGCAGCTTCTTGCACAATAACTGTTTTGTGAAGAGTTCTTGTGCAAAAAGTCTTCCACAAGAGCACGTCTACACTGGCATGTGCTTTTGCGCAAGAGTGTCTATGGCAGCGCGGATGCTCTCTTGCGCAAGAGAGCTCTGATGGCCATTTTAGTCATAGGGGTTTCTTGTGCAAGAAATTCACGTTGCTTGTCTACACTGCCTTCTTGTGGAAGAGCTCTTGTTTAAGAGGGCTTATTCCTTGTGGGGAGAGGAATAACTCTTCCGGAAAAAGCCGTTTTCCGACGCTAGACTGTAAATTTACTTGCGCAAGAACGCGCGTGCAGTGTAGACACCCAGCAAGTTTTTGCGTAAGAACAGCTGTTCTTGCGCAAGAAGCCGCCAGTGTAGACGTAGCCCATGAATCCACAAGCAAGCAAGACAACTTTGGCTAAAAGCCCATTCTGTTCAATGGTGAATTGAAGGCAGTAATTAGAAATTAAACAAATATAGAATATTACAAATGGGAACAATGGGGAAAATACATAGAAATCACCAGAACTTATAAAGTATAGAAAATTGATTAAGATGAGGGCAGAAGGGAAAAATCTATGGCTGGCAGGCTTAAGGACAATAAGAACGAGAAGTCCTATGGTACCTTATAGACTTACAGATTTATTGGAGCATAAGCTTTCATGGGCAAAGACCCCCTTCGTCAGATGCATGTAGTGGAAATTCCAGAAGCAGGTAAAAATATACAGGCATAAGAAAAGAGTTCCAATCAAGAGTAAGGTTAGAGATAACAAGGTCACTTCAGTCAGGGAGGATGAGGCCCACTTCTAGCAGCTAGTATGGAGGTGTGAATACCAAGAGAGGAGAAACTGCTTTTGTAGTTGGCTAGCCATT
>JANRFK010006697.1:42632547-42646580 GCA_030068395.1 Apalone spinifera | reverse complement strand
ATGAATTGTAGCTCTGCAGTTTCTCTTTGAAGTCTGTTTTTAAAGGTTTTTTTTCTTGTTGTTGTAGGATGGCTACTTTTAAATCTGCTACTATGTGTCCAAGGAGACTGAAGTATTCTCCTACAGGTTTTTGGAGAACTGATATCTGATTTGTGTCCTTTTATTCTCTTACGTAGGGATTGTCTAGTTTGGCCGATGCATGTGGCAGAGGGGCATTGCTGGCACATTATGGCATATATTATATTGGTAGATGTGCGGGTGAATGAGCCTGTTATGGTGTGGCTGATCTGGTAGGTCCTATGATGGTGTCGCCGCTGGTGTAGATATGTGTGCAGAGTTGGCACCAAGATTTGTTGCAGGGATTGGTTCCTGAGTTAGTTACTGTGGTGTGGTGTATAGTTGCTCGTGAGAATTTGCTTCAGGTTGGCGGGTTGTCTGTGCGCAAGGACTGACCTACCTCCCAAGGTCTGTGGAAAGTGAGGGATCATTGTCCAGGATGGGTTGTAGATCATTGATGATACATTGGAGAGGTTTTAGCTGGGGACTGTAGGTGATTGACAGTGCTTTTCTTTTATTTTCTTTGTTGGGCTTGTCTTTTGGGGTCTTAGAAGAAATTTGGGTAATAGAAGTGGTTGTGATCTGGGGCAGGGTCCAGGAGGGGTTATGGGTGCAGGAGAAGATTCTGCCCTAGGGTAGGGGTTCTAGGAGGATGTGCAGGGTCTGGGAAGAAGATGTGACCTGGGAAAAAGGGGTGCAGAGGGTTTGGGTGGTGGCTTGGGGTAGGGGAATGAGGTGCAGGGCTGGGGAGGGGCTTATAGGTGGAGGAGAGGGTTCTGCCCATGGGGGATGAGGGGGGTGTAGGAGGTAGTGCAGGATCTGTGAGGAAGTTGTGATCTGGAGAATGAAGGAAGAGGGGGTACAGAGAGTTTGGGTGGTGACCTGGAGTAGGAGGGAGGTGGTGGCCTGGGACAGGTAGTTGGAGAGGGAGAGAGTGAGAGTGGGGTGCTAGAGGCAGGCTCTGGCTGGGAGGCACTTACTTAGGTGGCTTTCAGCCTGCAGCCCTGCAGAAATCGGAGGTAGGCTTTCTGTCTGTCTGCTGCAATCCCAGTTTACTCTACGTGTCTCTGCTCCGGGCATGGGAGAGGGAGGGAGGCTGGCTTCATGCACTGCCCCTGCTCCCAGCAATATTTCTTGGCTCCTATTGGCTGGGAACTGGCCAATGAGAGCTGAGAGATTTTGCTGGGGGTGGGGGCAGTGCACAAAGCCTCCTCCTCCCTCCCCAACATCCAGAGCAGAGAGCAGCAAGCTGCTTCAATTGTGAGCTGCTCTGTGCCTAAAGGTCCTGGCGGGGCAGCTGTGGGCTAGATCTGGGGACTTGGTGGGCTGTATTCGGTCCGCAGGCTGCACCTTGCCCACCCCTGGACTAGATGATCTATTGGTTTTTTCTGGCCTTAAAGTGTATGAATAAAATTGAGAAGTAGGATATGTCTAGACTGTAGAGCTTTTCTGGGATACCTCTGGGAAATGTGTCCACTTTTTCAGAACAATTTCCAAAGAAGTGGATGCGTTCTTTTGCCATCCCGTAATCCTCATTGTATGAGGATGAAGGGATGCGGTAAAAGAGGAGGTTTTTCTGAAATGTGGCCCTGTATAGATGGGCCACATTTTGGAAAAGCCTCTCTGACTTTTCTTTGCAGTCTAGACATAGCTGTAGAATTGGCACTGGGCCCTTCAATTATGGGGACTTGAGCTATGTGAATAATTCTGTCATAATCCACTGAAATGCAGTAGCTCACCAACATTTCATTTCAACAGACATTAGTAGTAGTAGTAGGTGAGGTGTTATTAGAGGAGGTTTTGGAACAAATTGATAAACTTAACAGTAACAAGTCACTGGGACTAGATGGCATTCACCCAAGAGTTACGAAAGAACTGAGATATGAAATTGCAAAACTATTAACTGGTTTGAAACCTATCCTTTAAATCAGCTTCTGTACCTAATGACTGCGGGATAGCTAATGTGGTGCCAAGTTTTCAAAAGGGCTCTAGAGGTGATCCTGGCAGTTACAAACCAGTAAGTCTAATGTCAGTACGAGGCAAATTAGTTGAAACTATGGTAAGAATAAAATTGTCAGACACATAGATGAAGACAGTTTGTTGGGGGAAAGTCAACATGGTTTGGATAACAAGAAATCATGCCTTAGTAATCTACTAGAGTTCTGTGAGGAGATCAACAAACATGTTGACTAAGGGAAGCCAGTGGATATAGTGTACTTAGATTTCCAGAAAACCTTTGACAGGGTCCCTCCCCAAAGTCTCTAAAGTAAGTTGTCCTATGATAAGAGGGAAGGTCCTTTCATGGATTCATAACTGGTTAAAAGATAGGAAACAAAGAGTAGGAATAAATGGTCAGTTTTCAGAGAGGGGTAACAAGTAGTGTCTTCCAAGGCCTATGCTAGGACTAATTCTGTTCAATTTATATATAAGTGATCTGGAGAAAGGGGTAAACAGTGAGGTGGCAAAATTTTCAGATGATATGAAACTGCTCAAGATAGTTAAGACTAAAGCAGACTGTGAAGAGCTTCAAAAAGATCTCACCAAACTAAGTGATTGGGCAACAAAATGGCAAATAAAATTTAATGTTGATAAATGTAAAGTAATGCACATTGGAAAAAATAAACCCAACTATACATACAATATGATTTGGACTAATTTAGCTACAACTACTCAAGAGGGAGATCTTGGAGTCATTGTGACTAGTTCTCTGAAAACATCCACTCCGTGTGCAGTGTCAGTCAAAAAGCAAATTGAATGTTAGGAATCATTAAAAAAGGGATAGAGAATAAGACATGGAATATCTTATTGCCTCTGTATAAAACCATGATACACCCACATCTTGAATACTGTGTAAAGATGTGGTTGCCTCATCTCAAAAAAGTTGCCTCATCACAAAAAAGGTATATTGGCATATAGGTATATTTGAAAAAGGTTCAGAAAAGGTCAACAAAATGATGAGGGGTTTGGAACGGGTCCCATATGAAGAGAGATTAAAAATACTTGGACTTTTCAGCTTAGAAAAAGAGGAGTTATGGGGGAATATGATAGAGGTCTATAAAATCATAACTGGTGTGGAAAATGTGATAAGGAAAAGTTACTTGTTTCCATAACCTAAGAACTAGGAGTTATCAAATGAAATGAATAGGCAGCAGGTTTAAAACACACAAAAGGAAGTTTTTCTTCACACAACACACAGTCAACCTGTGAAACTCCCTGATGTTGTGAAGACCACGACTTTAACAGGGTTTAAAAAATAACTAGATAAATATATGGCGATTAGGTCCATCAATGGCTATTAGCCTGAATGGGTAGGAATGGTGTCCCTAGCTTCTGTTTGTCAGAGGCTGAAAAAGGATGACAGGAGAGGGATCACATGATGATTACCTGTTCTGTTCACTCCCTCTGGGACATCTGGCAGAGACCATTCTTGGGAAGATAGGATACTGGGCAAGATGAACCTTTAGACTGACCCAGTATTGCCCTTCTTATGTAGTTTAGTCACTCTGAGGTGCTTGGAGCTGTTATATCTGATGCCCTTCTGAGTAGGCAGACAGGCAGTATGTTAATGCTAAGAGCTCTTATATATGAATTGTTGTATCTTTTCAGGCTCCCCAGTAAAGATTTGGGGTAGCATTACATTAGGCACTGTACACACACACATCACAAAAGATGGTTACTTCCTCAAAAAGTGTTCTGCCTAGGTATCCACTTATAGTCCTATAAACAGTGTTTTTATGCATGGAAGATTTTAGCTTGTGCTGCCCAATATGCAGTGATGGGTGGAGTCTGCAGCAAATACCACAGCTGTGGAATCCTGGAATACTTGATCCCTGATTATAGGTCATGGGATAGTGCAGGGAACCGAAGTACTAGCTGCTTTCCGGAAATCAGTGAAGTGAGATACACTAAAGAGTAGGAGTTGAAGCACTGAAATTTCTTCTTGTCAGCTCTGTCATAGACATTAGAGAAGGTAATATCTGTTAGGTGACATTTATAGTCACCTGGAAGGAGAGAAGAGGCTGTAAATGATTATTTACTGTAATTTTTCCTATACTTGTTCCAGGCCAATTTTAAATGTTTCTGTAAATTGGGTTTTCATCGCTTCCTTAGGAGACTGTTGCACTGACAGATACATCTTAACAAAAGTCAGGATTCCCTAATATACAGTTTAAATTTACCTTCTTAATGTCACCCTATTACTTCCAGGGATACCATTGCATATCACCCGAGAACACTGATTTTTCTAACTTTTTTTTTCTCATGACCCAATTGAAGAAAATTGTTGATGCCTCTGTCCCAACATAATTTGACCAGAATGTTGGTTCTGGGATAGGGCTGAGAATGGGAGCTTTGGAGTGTAGGAGGGGGCTCTGGCTTTGGGGGTATCAGCGCTGTGTCAGGAGGGGCTTACCTTGAGTGGCTCCCAGTCAGCAGTGTAACACGGGTGTTAAGGCAGCTTCCTGCTTCTCTTGGCACGGCAGACCATGCTGCACCCCAGAAGTAGCCAGCAGTAGGTTGCCAGCCAATGGGAATACGGAGCTAATGTTTGAGGCAGAGGCAGTGCATGGAATAGGGATGTTAAGAAGCATGTAATTTGTTAATCATGTAGTCTGCAAAAATTTTGTCAAAGACATGATTAATTAATACGGGTTAGCACTGCAAGCACTTGCTCCTGGCTTGTGCCCGGTCTATTAACTACCTCCACTACGGCATTAAAAATAGAATCGTAAAATACTAGGACTGGAAGGGACCTTGAGAGGTCATCGAGTCCAGTCTCCTGCCCTCATTGCAGGACCCAGTACTGTCTAGACCATCCCTGATAGACATTTATCTAACCTACTCTTAAATATCTCCAGAGATGGAGATTCCACAACCTCCCTGGGCAATTTATTCCAGTGTTTAACCACCCTGGCAGTTAGGAACTTTTTCCTAATGTCCAACCTAAACCTCCCTTGCTGCAGTTTAAGCCCATTGCTTCTTGTTTTATTTTGAGTGATTGCTTATGTCCATTCGAATGAGGTGTGCGCGCACCATGCGCACGATATCCCGGAGCGTTTTTTCCCTAGTGGTACCCATTAAGCTGGCAGGTCACCCCTGGAGTGGCGCCGCTATAACGGAACATAAATATCTCTGCTGGCGCTTCCCCTCCTCACTTCCTTCTTACCACCCGTGACCACTGCTCTCATGCAGTTCCTAGTGCATATTGTTTGTTCACCTGTTAGCAGTTCTTCTTTTATTGTTTTTCAAGTAGTTATAGTTGTTAGGTACTTAGTTAAGTGTTTGTAGTTCTTATCTCTCCCCTTTGGGGGAGGGGGAATGCCAGGCCCGCATGGTTTTAAACCTTGTGCGTCCTGTGTGAAACCAATGCCTAAAGGAGACCCCCACGACACTTGCCTAAAGTGTCTGGGAGAGTCCCACCTCACAGACTCTTGTAAAATTTTAAGCTGCGTACTAAGCAAGAAAGAGATTCCTGCTTAAAACTGCTGCTCATGGAGTCGGCTCTCCAACCAGCACTGTCTCGAGAGGTCATGGTGTGCAGTGCACTGGCGTTGTTGTGGGAAGTACAACCGGGCCCCTCCTGTACCAGGGCACCGAAGACGGCGGTACCGGTCACAGCTCCGAAGAGGAAGAAGGACTCTAAGGGAAGGTCACTGGGTCGTAAGACCCATGTGGGCCGGCACCGTCTACGTTCCCCGTGCCCGGACTCCTCCAGAGCAAGTCGTGTCCATGCGCAGAGGAGGAGTGATGATCTGCCTTGTGCTCAGAGCCCGGGTCCGATCCCCACATACCGGCCGTCCACTCCGCAGCCCACAAGCTCATTGAGCTGATGGCCTTGCCACTGTCGCCCCTGCACTCGGAGGGGTCTTCGCCTTTGGCACCGGGGCCATGGTTGTACCAATTGCGGTGGTACCAGTAGAGTGGTCGGCACCAGCAACTTCGACGGCACCAGCATCGATGCCAACGCCAAAGTTGGACACAGTGTCGACATCTGCAGCAGGGGCATCAGCACCAGTGGATCCCCTGCACGTGCGAGGGGACTGCATGGCACCGGTAGTTGTTGCCTGCTCTCAGGGCGCGCATCTGGTGCCAGTATTGTGTGCCTCATCGGCACCGCAGGCCCTGGCACTGCTGCCGGCACAGGCATCACCAGCACCGGTGCAATTTGCAGCCCCCACTCCCAGTTCAGTGCAGCAGCTGCCCGGCACCGGAGTTCCAGCACCACCGTTAATGCATCCACCCAGACAGACCCATGTAGGGAAGCCGGAGTCCATGTCTAGGTATAGGCCTAGTCTCCCTTCCAGGCACTCCTCCACAGCACCACCCTGGTCTGCTTTGGACTATTCCTCTGAGTCTGAAGCAGAGTCGCTGCGCTTGGGGGGGCTCGTCTATGGTTTTGTCCTGGTACCACTCACGTTCTCAGCACCAGCTGGCGCTGAAAGATTTTCAGCAGACGTGGCCCCCGCAGGCTCAACCGCCCTGGCCGTTTTGGACGCCCTGGGCATATCATCAATGGCAGGGCCCAATGCCGCCCTCCTGAGCATCCAGTGTCTTCCACTGGAGGAGTACCCTGTCCGCCTTGATGTCGAGAGCTCCTCCTCCTCTAGGGTAGGCACTCCACAGAGGCAGGAGGCATTAGGGGAAGTACCCCCCGTGGCTACCCTGCAACCCACTTGTGCGGAACCCCTGCAGGTGACCCGCTCTCCTGAGGTAATGGAAGACCCTGGGCCCATTAGGGAATCCTCATCATCGTCCCTCCCTGATGAGGCCCTGGCAGACCCAGCCCCGTCCATGCCAGTGATGGACGCTAGGGCGCATCAAGAGTTGCTTCGTAGGCTGGCAGCTAATCTGGGGGTACCAGCGGAGCCAGTGGCCAAGGACTCTGACCCAATGGTCGACAACCTCACTGCGGATGCCCCCACTAAGTAGGCCCCACCTCTAAATAAGACAGTGGCTAAGATCACAAACGTCTTGTGGCAGACTCCAGTGTCTATAACCCCGACCCTTAAGGGGATTGAGAAGAGGTACTTCGTTCCGCAGTCGGGGCATGAGCACCTCTACTCTCATCCAGTTCCAGGTTTGCTGATGGTCCAGGTGGCCAACAAAGCTCAGAAGAGAGGCAGGGGCAGCCTGGACCTATGCCTAAGGCCAGGGAGCCCAAGCGCCTTGACTTGCTGGGGCACAAGGTCTATGCGACAGGCTGTGTCCAGTTGCGCATCGCCAACTAGCAGGCAATGCTCAGTCGCTACGCCTATAACACATGGCAGGCGATGGATAAGTTCCGGGACAGGTTGCCACCCAGATGCTAGGCAGGAGTTTGCGGCTATGACTACAGATGGGAGGACCATAGTGTGTACGGCCCTACAAGCCTCCCTGGATGCGATGGACTCGGCAGCCAGGACGATGGCCTCTGGTGTGGTCATGCGTCAGAGTGCCTGGTTGCAGGTGTCAGGGATACCGCTGGATGTGCAGTCTACGATCCAAGACCTGCCCTTTGATGGGAAAGCCCTTTTTTCGGAACACATGGACTCCAGGCTGCATAGTCTGAAGGACACAAGGGCTACGCTTAGGTCGCTAGGTATTCACACTCCAGCGCCTCAGAGGAGGCAGCTACCTATTAGGCAGCCGGGAGGTCACAGTTCCAGTCTTCTTGGCCGGACCAGTTGAGGCGTCATCCTTGCGGTTCGAGTGGGGGCATAGGTAATGCGGCAGGTGCCACTTCTGCCCATAATAGGTGACGTCGCCTGCAGGTTGATGCAGATAGGAGTGCCAGTCAGCCCTCCACCCAGCAGTCTAAGCAGCCATTTTGAAAGTGCGCCCGAGGACCGTGTACCAGCCCCCGATATCACCCCACCGTTTGGGGACAGATTGTCCCATTTTTCCCGAGCCTGGGCGCCCATCACGTCCGACAAGTGGGTGCTGGGCTTGGTAAGGATGGGTTACTCCATCCCCTTTCTGAGTTCCCCGCCTTCCCTTCCCCCTCCCAGTCCCTTTTCAGGGCTCCATCTCATGAGATCCTGCTCCATCAGGAGGTCCTCTCGCTCATGGAAAAGGGAGCGGTGGAAAGGGTCCTGTCCCATTGGGAGGGCAGGGGGTTCTATTCCTATTATTTTATTATCCCCAAGCCCAAGGGAGAACTTTGTCCTATCCTGGACCTCAGAAACCTCAACAAAGCTATAAAAAAGGCAAGGTTCAGGATGGTGACCTTGGCCTCCATTATTCCAGCTCTAGAAATAGGGGATTGATATGCGGCCCTCAACTTGAAGGATGCTTATTTTCACTTGGCCGTACGGCCAAGTCACAGGAGATTTCTCCTTTTTTAAGTGGCCCACAGCCACTATCCGTTCACTGTGCTCCCCTTTGGGCTCTCCACTGCCCCCACAGTCTTTACAAAATGTATGGTGATGGTGGTGGCCTTTCTCAGGAGGCATGGGGTCCAAGTGTTTCCATATCTAGATGATTGGCTCATTTGTGGGCGGTCCAGGGAACAAGTTGTAGCGCATATAGACTTTACAAGGACCGACTTCAGAAAGCTCGGGCTCATGTTAAACGAGGAGGAGTCACTGCTAACCCCCTCGCAGGACATAGAGTTCGTCGGGGCCTACATAGATGCCAGAAAGGGGCAGACATTTCCCCAGGGCCAGATTCCAACCTATGGCTGCCATGGTGCGTGTCCTAATGCTGTCCCCACTCACGATGACTTGGAATTGCGTGAAACTTCTTGGACATATGGCAGCCTGCACATATGTGGTCCATCATGCCAAGTTGAGTCTCAGAGCACTGCAGGGTTGGCTGACAATGTCTTTCAACCAGGCCAGAGCACATTGGAACACCATCCTGATGGTGCCTCCAGAAGTGATTGCCTCCCTGCAATGGTGGGCTTGGGAGGACAAAGTGTGCAAAGGGGTGCCTTTTCAGGTGGAGGTTCCCTTAGTCACACTAATAACCGATGCTTCTGACTAGGGTTGGGGGTGCACATTTGGAGAGCAACAGGACACAAGGGTTATGGGCTCCCCATGAAAAGGCCCTACATATAAACGTCAGAGAATTGAGGGCTGTCAGGATGGCGTGCAAGGTCTTCCTGACTACTCTCTCAGGGAAATCTGTATTGGTGTTGCTGGACAACATGGCAGCGGTGTTTTATATAAACAAGTGTGGGGGGGAGGGAGGGGCTCGGTCTTCTCCCTTGTGCCACGAAGTAGTTCTCTTGTGGGAGTTTTGCATAGCCCACAATATTCAGCTCCAGGTGTTATACTTGCCAGGTTGCAAGAGCATGCTGGCAGACTCACTGAGCAGGTCCTTTAGAGCCCCCGAGTGGTGCTTGAAGGATTTCATCCTTCTACCTCTCTTCCAGAAGTGGGGTCATCCCCACGTGGACCTTTTCGCCACAGAGGCGAACAGGAAGTGTCCCCAATACGTCTCATTCCTGGGCCTAGGAGTGGAGTCGAAAGGGGATGCCTTAGTCGCTCCTTGGCTGTGGGGCCTAGTGTATGCTTGTTCCCCGGGTTCTAACCAAGATCAGGCAGTCCAAATCTTGGGTCATCCTGATAGCCCCCTCATGTGAGCTTTTAGCCACGTGTCCACTTAGTACCTGTTGTTTAAGGTGGCATTCATCGTAGCCATTACCTCAGCGCACAGGGGGTCGGAACTTTTGGCTGTGACCATGGAACCGTCCTATTTAGTGTTTTCAGCAGATAGGGTCAGACTATGCCCCCGCCCAGCATTCCTCCCCAACGTGGTGTTGTCATTCCACCTGTCCCAGGACATTTATTTACCTGTTTTCTTCCCGAAACCCCACCACTCCCCTAAGGAGCAGGCCCTGCATTCTCTCGACACAAAGAGAGCCTTGGCTTTTTATTTAAACAGAACAAAGCATTTTCGCAAATCTTCTCAGCTGTTTATTTCTTTTGGGGAAAGGATGAAGGGGTTGCTGGTGTTTGATTCAAAGGCTGTCCACTTGGATCGCCTCATGTATCAGGGAGTGTTACGTTATGGCACACAAAGAACTGCCCCAGGTCGGGGCGCACTCTACCAGAGCGCAGGCATCCTCTGTGGCTTTTGTGGTGCAGGTGCCGATCGTTGATAGTTGTAGAGCGGCTATGTGGTCCTCTGTTTATACGTTTGGTGCACATTATGCCATTACCCAGCAAGCCAGAAGTGACGCTGCCCTGGGGTCTGCGGTACTCAGTTCCGTTCTGTGAAAAGAATAATAAGGGGAGAAGGTTTATGCATGTGTGGGCAATGTTGCTTCCTCAGTTGAGTACTTCACATTCAATAAAGTTCACTGGTTATGTTTATCCACTGGTGACTTGTTTCTCTCAGGAATGTCTGTGACCCCTCCTTCTTTGGGTTCAGCTGGGGAATCACCTCATTCGAATAGACATGAGCAATCACTCGAAGAAAAAACTGTTACTTACGTGTAACTGTTGTTCTTCAAGATGTGTTGCTAGTCCATTCGATTTCCCCCTCTACCTTCCCTTCATCGGAGTCTCCGGAAAGAAGGAACTGAGGAGGAGGAGGAGCGCCAGCAGGGGTATTTCTGCTCCACTATTGCAGTGCCACTGCAGGGGGCGACCTGCCGGCCCAATGGGTACTGCTAGGGGAAAAAATGCTCCGGGATACCTTGCACGCAGCGCGTGCACACCTCATTCGAATAGACATGAGCACCACATATCGAAGAACAACAATTACAGGTAAATAATCATTTTTTCTATCCTCAGAGGCCAAGAACAACAATTTTTCTCCCTCCTCCTTGTGACACCCTTTTAGATACCTGAAAACCGCTATCATGTCTCCTCTTAGTCTTCTTTTCCAAACTAAACAAGCCCAATTCTTTCATTCTTCCTTCATAGGTCATGTTCTCTAGACCTTTAATCATTCTTGTTGCTCTTCTCTGGACCTTCTCCAATTTCTCCACATCTTTCTTGAAATGTGGTACCCAGAACTGGACACAATACGCCAACTGAGGCCTACTCAGCGCAGAGCAGAGCAGAAGAATGACCGGCTCAGTAGCTCCAGGACCTGGCGCAAGACAGGACTGAGCCAGGCTGCCTGCCTGCAAGCTCCTAAATTATTTTTTCCATGCAGAGCTTCAGTGAGGGTAGCTCCCCAGACCTGGTGCGAACGAAGAATGAGCCAGGTTGCTGGCCAGCCCTCTGAAAAATGTAGTGGCAGAGCCATTGGGGATGAGTTGGGGAGAGGATGTGTGTAGCATTAATGGATAAGCTTTTGCTTATCAGTTAATTGTTAAACCAACTACACTATTACATCCCTAGCTTGGAGGACAGTACAGTACAAGGAAGAGAACTGGCAGCATGTAACCTCTAGAAGAAAGAGGCCAACTCAGGTATCCCCCATTCCTCTAGAGGTAAGTAACTGCTTTCAGGCTTTCTTCACAGGCACTGTGGTGGAGAATGCTTTGGCAGAGGCCTCTCAGGGAAGACATCAGAAGGGAACACCATCTACCAGAAGGTATGGGATGTGTAGTCCTAGGGATGGGGGGTTCTACAACCACCACCCCCAAAATAAGAAAACGGGTGATGGTGGTCAGGGACTCTCTCCTAAAAGAGACTGATTCATCCATCTGTCCTCCAGACCTGGAATGTCAAAGCGTGCTGCTTACCAGGAGCTCGCATTCAGGATGTGACAGAATCTTCCAAAACTGATCAAACCTTTGGATCGCTACGCCTTCCTGCTTCTCCATGTAGGAACTAACGATATGGCCAAGAATGACCTTGAGCGACTCACTGCAGATTATGTAGCGCTGGGAAGAAGGCTCAAGGAATTTGAAGTGCAAGTGGTGTTCTCGTCCATCCTTCCGGTTGAAAGAAAAGGTTCAGGTTGGGATCGTCAAATTGAGAAAGTAAATACGTTGTTGCACAGGTGGTGTCAGAGAGAGGGCTTTGGTTTCTTCAATCATGTGACTGTTCCTGGCACAAGGATTGTTAGGAAGAGATGGGATCCATCTAACCATGAGAGGAAAGAGCATCTTTGCGGGCAGGCTTGCAAACCTAGTGAGGAGGGCTTTAAACTAGGGTCGTTGGGGGACTGTGACCAAAGCCCCGAGGTAAGTCAGGAAGTCAGATACCGGGAAGAAACACAAGGAGGAACAAGCAATAAAGGAGGATCCCTGATTCGAATGGAGAAGATAGGGCAATCAGCTGGTTATTTAAGGTGTTTGTACACAAATGCAAGAAGCCTGGGGGGAGGGGGGGAGAACAGGAAGAATTAGAAGCTCTGGCCCAGTCAAAGAACTATGATTTGATTGGAATAATGGAGACTTGGTGGGATGACTTGCATGACTGGAGCACTATCGTGGAAGCCTATAAACTCTTCAGAAAGAGCAGGCAGGGGAGAAAAGGAGGAGGAGGAGCATTGTATGTAAGAGCAGCGTGATTGCTTGGAGCTCCAGTAAATAGAGGGAGAAAAGCCTGTTGAGAGTCTGTGGGTTAATTTTAGAGGTGGAAGCAATAGGGGTAATTTGTGGTTGGTGTCTGCAAAAGACCATTGGATTAGGTGGATGAAGTAGAAGAGGCTTTCTTCAGACAACTGAGAGACGCTTCAAGATCACAGGCCCTGGTTCTCATGAGGGACTTTAATCACCCTGACATTTGTTGGGAGACCAATACAACAGGACACAGACAATCCAGGAAGTTTGGTACAAGTGCTGAAGGAACCGACCAGGGGCCATGCGCAACTTGACCTGCTGCTCACAAACAGGGAGGAATTAGTAGGGGAAGCAGTGATCATGAGATGGTAGATTTCAGAATCCTGACCAAAGGAAGAAAGGAGAGTAGCAAAATTCACACTCTGTGCTTCAGAAAAGCAGACTTTGACACCCTCAGAGAACTGGTAGGCAGGAGTCTCTGGGATGCTTACATGAAGGGAGAAAGGAGTCCAGGAGAGCTGTCAGTATTTTAAAGAAGTCTTAATAAAGGCACAGGAAGAAACCACCCCGATGCACAGTAAGAAAAGCAGATATGGTAGGCGACCAGATTAAGCTCACCAAGGATTTCCCCAGTAAGCCAAACACAAAAAGGAAGCTTACAAGAAGTGGAAACTTGGACAGATGACCAGGGAGGAGTATAAATATATTGCTTGAGAATGCAGGGGAGTTATCAGGAAGGTGAAATTCAAAATGATCTGGACAAATTGGAGAAATGGTCTGAGGTAAACAGGATGAAGTTTAATAACGACAAATGCAAAGTGCTCCACTTAGGAAGGAACAATCAGTTTCACACGTACAGAATGGGAAGCGACTGTCTAGGAAGGAGTACGGCAGAAAGGGATGTAGAGTTTATAGTAGACCACAAGCTAAATATAAGTCAGTGTGATGCTGTTGCAAAAAAAAGCAAACATGATTTAGGATGCATTAACAGGTGTGTTGCGAGCAAGACACGAGAACTCATTCTTCCTCTATACTCTGTGCTGATTAGGGCCTCAGTTGGAGTATTGTGTCCAGTTCTGGGTACCACGTTTCAAGAAAGATGTGGAGAAATTGGAGAAGGTCCAGAGAAGAGCAACAAGAATGATTAAAGGTCTAGAGAACATGACTGTAGCGGGGTATCCTTACCACCACCTTTCGGGACACTGCCCTCCGGCAGCATCAACCACAGCACTAAGCTTTCCCCTTCCGGGGGGAGGGGAGGGGGTCAATAGCTCACGGCCTCGGCCTTGCTTCAGGTCCGGGTTGAGGTAATAATTCAGGGGCCCAGCCTTACTTCAGGTCCTGGGCCACGGGGAAGTAGTCTGTTGTGGACTCAAGTTTTCCAGCTTTTATGCAGTCCTGCCTGGGTCGCGGCTGACACCAAAGCACACTTAGGTAAGCCCGGGCCCTCAAGCAGGGCGGGGCAACAAACAGCGGCCGGGCCCTGGTGCAAAGCGTGGCCGCAAACAAACACACTGGTTCCACTCCGCTACACTTCTGAGAAGGAGAAGAGGCAGCAGGGTGCAGCTGCTCCTGCTCTTCCTTCTCCCCT
>JANRFK010006697.1:42589636-42604155 GCA_030068395.1 Apalone spinifera | reverse complement strand
TGTGTGTGAAACTGATTGTTCCTTCCTAAGTGGAGCACTTTGCATTTGTCTTTAGTGAGGTTCCCTAACTGCCGTGGGATGATAGACAAAACACACATCCCCCTCTTGCTACCTGACCTCCTTGCTGAGGAGTACATAAACTGGAAGGGATACTTCTTGATGACGCTGTAGGTGCTGGTGGATCATAAGGGCCATTTCCCTGACATCAACATGCGATGGTTGGAAAAGGTGCACAATATGCGCATAAGAACATAACATAAGAACGGCCATACTGGGGCAGACCAACAGTCCATCCAGTCCAGTATCCTATCTGCCAACAGTGGCCAATGCCAGGTGCCCAGAGGGAGGGAACACAACAGGGAATCCTCATGTGATCCCTCCTCTGTCACCCACCTCCAGAGAAACAGAGGCTAGGAACACCATTCCTACCTATCCTGGCTAATAGCCATTGATGGACCTAACCGCTATGAATCTGTCTAGCTCTTTTTTGAACCCTGTTAAAGTCCTAGCCTTCCCCGCATCCTCTGGCAAGGAGTTCCACAGGCAACCAAGGTTGACTGTGCTCTGAGTGAAGAAAAACTTCCTTTTGTTTATTTTAAACCTGCTGCCTATTAATTTCATTTGATGACTCCTATTTATTAGGTTATGGAATCAAGTAAATAACTTTTCCTTATTCACTTTTCCCACACTAGTCATGATTTTAGAGACCTCTATCATATCCCCTTTTAGTCTCCTCTTTTCTAAGCTGAAAAGTCCAAATGTTTTTAATCTCTGTTCATATGGGACCCATTCCAAACCCCTAATCATTTTTGTTGCCCTAACTCAGAAAGATGCATGCTGGAACTTTTTTCCCAAACTGGAAAATCACAAGCTTCAGGGGGTAGCCGAGTTAGTCTATAAAGTGCTACCAGACCATTTGTTGTTTTTTTCTGTACAGACTAACAAAACATGTAGATGGTATCATGAGCTTTCATGGGCACAGCCCACTCCTTCAGATGACTGGAGTTTTGAGTTTAGGATGTGCAGACCCAAAATAAATAGGGGGGGGGAAGGGGGGGATACAGGGAGCAGAGGGTATAGAAAATCAGGAAGATAGAGGGAATCAGTAAGTATCTGAAGATTGGGTAGTTAAAACAAAGCAGATAAGAATCAAAGTCAATTAATAGTATCCTTCCTGGCATAGGAATCTACTACACAAAGACAACCCAGCCTACCCATTGCACCCGTGACTAATGAAGCCATGTATGGGCAGCCTGGACTGCAATAAGGAGCAGTTCAAGTAAAGGCTGAGCAATTGTGGTTGAATGTGCTTTTGGGTGTTTAAAGGGAAGATTTAGGAGTCTGCTGACTAGGTTGGATCTCTGCAAATGCAGTATTTCCTGTGTGCTGGCAGCCTGTTGTGTGCCCCATAATCTTTGTGAGAGCAAGGGGGAAATTTATTTGGCAGGGTCGGGGGCTGAGGCAGAGCCCCTAGCCAGAGATTTTGAGCAGCCAGAAACCATGGCAGTAAAGTGAGCAGAGTGTGGAGCAGTGCACAGAGAGGCTTTGAAAGGAAGTTTTATGAATGGTCAGTTTTTGAGAATCATGCATGTTGCTCTCAACAAGATGCCTCTGCATTCAGTGTGTTTGCCTGTAATCCCCTACTCCACCCTTACAGTACAAGCAATGAAGATACTAATGTTTAGAGATCATGCATTTTTTTATTTTTGGAAAACAGCAGAGACAGAAAAGAAGTACATTTTGAAGCACTTGGAAGAGGGGAAGGTGATCAAGAATAGTCAGCATAGATTCATGAAGGGCAAGTCGTGCCTGACCAATCTGATTAGCTTCTATGATGAGGTAACTGGCTCTGTAGATATGGGGAAGTCAGTGGATGTGATATACCTTGACTTTAGCAAAGCTCTTGATACAGTCTCCCACAATATTCTTGCCAGCAAGTTAAGGGAATGTGATTGGATAAATGGACAGTAAGATGGATAGAAAGCTGTGTGACGGACCGGGCCGAGTCTGGGCACAGCTGAGGGCAGCCACTCAGGGCGAATTGCTCAAATTCGGGGCTTCTTACAGCCCCCAGACTGGTGACCTTCCCAAACAGGCCACAAACCAGTCCCACAGAGCGCTTCAGCAGCCTGCCTGAAGCCTCACGAGCAAAACCCTCCGATACCCCAGCAATATCCGTGCCCCAGATGGCCCCGGGCCTCATACACCGATGGTGGGGTCTTAGAACCCAACCCCACTTACCCTGAACAAGTTCTGTCCGGTTCCAAGAAACCAGCCACAGATCCCTGGTCAATTTACCCTCTGGATCTTACCCACAAATCACGCTGAGCCAATCCTTTAGAATCTAACTTCTAAAGGTTTATTACTACAATAAAGAAAAGCATGAGAGTGAGGTTACTAAAGTATCATACATTACATGCATCGAATCTCCCAGTTCTCAATGCAGGCTCTAGCAGAGATGTTACAGCTGCTGGCTTAAAAGTCCTTGTTGTGCATCCTAGATCAGGATGGGTCTGCAGTTCTTTCCAGCCCTTCGATCCATGAAGTGCTGAGCTGAGTACCAAAATGGAGTCAGCCACATGGCCTATTTATCCCTCCTTCCTGGTCTCTTCTTGGCTGCAGCAGGTCACCTGGGCCATGGCCTATCCCTGTGTTCCCTGCTGATAGCCCCTAGGTATGAGTCACCACTCTTGAGGTGTGTCCTTGGCCTATTGAGGGCTATTGTACCAGAGCTTTGCTCGTTAGCATGTCCATAGGCTGAGCTGCTTTGCCCATAGTTCAACCACATAGAGAGAAACATTTGGTATCCACACAAAATACACGCTTATAACTTCACATACCATCATTATACAATCACATGAATAGCATATATGCTCTCAGAAGAAAGTAGGCTTCTATTTGACACCTCACATGGCCTCCCTTTGTGCCACTTTTGGGGCCAACACCCCCCCATGGCTGCAGCAGTGATCTGGCTGCTCACCTCAAAATCCAGTAACGTGACAAGTTGGCTGGAAGGTCGGACCCAGCCTGTAGTGATCAACGGCTCAATGTCAGGATGGCGGTCAGTCTCTAGTGGAGTACCCCAAGGATGTGTGTGACGTAGTGTGGGTACCTTGCTGGTTGCTATGCTGGGCAGTGGGCTGTGAGTGACCTCCACTGGCTGCTGGCGGCAGCACGGCCCAGCAGGGCAGGGGATGAGTCATTATGCAAGGGGGCTTCGAACCTGTCTGACCAATTAGCTCCCAGGGAGCGGAACAATGGGAAGAAGGGGAGTGGAGCCCTGGCTGGGGGGCAGGGCTGGAAGTGAGTTAGTTAGGTTTCTGGCTGGGATCATGGAGGAAGCAGCCTAGGCATTGGGCTGGGATTTAGGGGCTCGGGCTCCCCCATCTCAAGGGGGGATGAGGCATCCTAGGCCTGCCCTGTAACCAGATGACATCTGTGCTGTGCTGTATCCTGGAGAAGCAATAAACTCCCTCTATTCTACTGGCTGGTGGAGTCTGTCCGTGCCATTACGGGGGTGCAGGGGACGGGAAAACCCCAACTTGCCGTCACAACGTGTTCTAGGGCTGGTTTTGTTCAACATCTTTATTAATAACCTGGATGAGGGGATGGATTGCACCCTCAGCAAGTTTGCGGATGGGATGACACTAAGCTAGGGGGAGAGGTAGATACACTGGAGGGCAGGGATTGGGTCCAGAGTGACTTAGACAAATTGGAGTATTGGGCCACAAGAAATTTGATGAGATTCAACAAGGACAACTGTAGAGTCCTGCATGTGGGACGGAAGAATCCCAAGCATTGGTACAGGCTGGGGACCAACTGGCTAAGTAGAAGTTCTGTAGAAAAGGATCTGGGGATTACAGTGGATGAGAAGCTGGCTATGAGTCAACAGTGTGCCCTTGTAGCCAAGAAGGCTAATGTCATATTAGGTTGCATTAAGAGGAGCATTGCCAATCGATCCAGAGATGTGATTATTCCTCTTTACTCAGCTCTGGTGAGGCCACATCTGGAGTATTGTGTCCAGTTCTGGCCCCCAATTACAGGAAGCATTGGTGGGTCCAGCGGAGGGCAACCAAAATGATTAGGGTGCTGGAGCATATGACGTGTGAGGAGAGGCTGAGGGATTTGGGTTTTAGTCTGCAGAAGAGAAGAGTGAGGGGGGATTTGATAGCAGCCTTCAACTTCCTGAAGGGAGGTTCCAAAGAGGATGGAGAGAGGCTGTTCTCAGTAGTGACAGATGGCAGAACAAGGAGCAATGGTCTCAATTTGCAGTGGGAGAGGTCCAGGTTGGATAGTAGGAAAAACTATTTCCCTAGGAGAGTGGGGAAGCAGTGGAATGGGTTACCTAGGGAAGTAGTGGAGTCGCCATCCCTAGAGGTGATTAAGTCTCGGCTTGACAAAGCCCTGGCTGAGTTGATTTAATTGGGATTGGTCCTGCCTTGGGCAGGGGGCTGGACTTGATGGCCTTCTAAGGTCTCTTCCAGCTCTATGGTTCTATGATTCTACATGGTGGGAAATGGGGGGCGGTGGGAGGGACCTCAGAAATGTGAGGACAGCCTTTTGCCTCCTGAGGTCTTAGAGGTTAAGTGTGAGACTGCCCTTATGTCTCCTCTCCCCTCCCCCCATGTTCTGTGGCCCCTGGGGGTGGAGGCTATGAAACTGGGTAAGGAAGGAAAGTTTTTTTTCACGAGGGGGGCGGTTCTTTTTCATGTATGCCACCAGGCACTCCATTACTGCCATTGGGGAGGCAAAGATATTCCCTGTTTCCTTGCTTGCAGTTCCCTGCATGCTCTCCTCTCCTGCTGTTCCATTATCCTGTCCTGCTGTTCCACCTGCATCTCCTCCAGGAGCGTATTCCTCCACTCTATTTGCTCTTTGAACAGGTCTTCTCTTGTCCATTTTAGCCTGTGGATCTGTGTGAGACAGACAGCTGCTGGAGCCGGGTAGTATGGAACAAGCTTCCTGCTGTTCCTGCTGCAATGAAAAGCTACAAGGGCACACTTACAGGAGAGAGATTGTGTGAAACCTAAACTTAATCTGGTTACAAAGACCTTTGCTATAAGTTAAGACAATGGAGATGTGCTCTGCGCAAGGCCAAAGTTATGCTTTAAAACAGCCACTGTACAGAAGGTACACAGGAGAGTTCTCAAGGGAACATCTAGACTCATGCAGTTTGGAGGTAGGCATGATAAGGGGCCTGCCAGGGCATGGTCCTTTGGGCAGGAGGGGGCTATGGGATCTGTTCATGCTGGTGGGACAAGGCAGCAGCTCGCACGGCTTCCCTCGTACCTGTCGCCACATCCCGGGAGAGTGCTACCTTGACATCCCACAGGAGCATGTGAGTGGGATGGAAGGAGGGAAAGAGGGGGTCAGAGGCTGAAGCCATGCTTCTGGTGCTAATAGCTTCCCCTCCTCTTTCATCCAGGTTGCAATGCAAGAGATCAGTCTTCTCTGAATCACACAGAGTGATGGGGAGCTGATGTTTACTGAATGTGGCCAGAAATCTGGCCCTTCTGCTGCAATGTTTTGTAGTTGAGTGATTCCAGATCACTTGCTGGTGGCTTGGCATGGGAAAGTGTCCTACAATGGAGGCCAGAATAAGGCTGGCTTCCCCAGGAATCTTGTGAAAAGGGTCAAAGAGTTCCTATTCAAGAGCTTCATGGAGATAGTCAGGGAGGATTCCTGCTCCATCTCCAGACACATTAACAAGCTGCTCTGCTCCCTCCCCCTCCCCTGTGCTTTGTAGTCACAGAGTACACCGGCCATCACACCCAATTGCCTTAACCCATTTGTAGCAAGAACAATCATGAACTCACCAGAAGTGTCCTTCCTGGCATCAGTGCCCGACTGGGAGATGTCCTTGGAGAAGGGCATTGGATTCAAGGTTATAAAATGTTCTTGGCGCTCAGTGCTCGCCGGCTGGCTGTTCTCCTCCACTGCCTCCTCTTCCCACTCTGCCACCTTGCTGTCTTCCACACTGCTGCCCAGAATGTGTTGGACAGATTCCACTGTCTGGTTTGGGAAACTAGTTTGGTCCCTCCTTAGGATTGCATACATCTAGCTATAGAAGTGGCATGTTTACAGTGATGTGCCAGACTGTCTGTTTGCCTCCTTTGTCTTGTGGTAGGACTGCCTCAGCTTCTTTATTTTAACTTGGCACTGCTGGGCGTTCCTGGAGCATCCTTTGGCCATTAGGCAATTTGCGATCTTTGTGTAAATATCAGCATTTCTTTTGCTGTTTTTGAGCTCAGAGAGAATGAATCCCTCTGTCATTGGTCTCTGGGAGGGATCCCTGGGAACTGGAGCGCCTGGGACTTGAAGTCATGGAGATCAAGCAGCGATCATCTTCATTGTGTTATTGAAGGGAAACTGGTTAGAATCACACTCAACCTCAGTAATGGTGCTTCCAGAAATCCTTCTCAAAGAGATGAAGAAGGCATCAAAAATAGATGGCAGTTCCCTAAGCTCCTTATTGGGTTTTTAACAAGATGCTGGAGTCTCTTTTTGCTGCATCTGTGGCAAACCTTTTAATTTGTCAATCTATGTCCATGTATTCAGTCCATCTTTTGTAGTCTTTTCTACCTTCAGGGCGTCCCTTATCCTGCCTTTTCTGGTCTGGGATGTGGGGGTAGGCAATAATTTCAGCCATGAAGAAAAGGTGCAGCATCCAATTATATTCCATGCTACTTGTAAGAGAGTACTGAGAGATAAATTGGTCTCCCTTGTCCAAATTAGAACTATTTAAGTGATGTCTCTGTAATAACATGGAAAAGGGTTCTATTTCCTCATTCCAAAAAGTAAAGATGGCCTGCATTCCATGCAGGGTTTAAGAAAACTGAGCAAATGCATTCCAAGGTTCACATTCTACATAGTGACCCGAACTTCAGGTAAGGTAACATGGCAATAGGTACAGAATACATCTGCATACGCTCTATAATTCCTTCTTGCTGAGACAGCACTTCTCTAGTTCTCTTGAAAGATCCATTCCTCATATCTGTTTAACACAAAAAAAGCAGCCTTGATTGTGTGTATTCAGATATTTCCACAACACAGTTCTTTCATTTGTCCTTGCTATAATTTCAACTGAACTGTTCCAGAACAGTGCCAATAATTTAATTAAATGTCACAGTTATTAGGCAGAAAACTCCAGAGAAAGTCAACACAGTAGCATTTAACTTCAAAAAAAGGGGGAGGAGAGAGACTTCACAATAATGAGAAATTAGTTGAATGTAAGTTAAAAGAAACAGTCACTAGAGTGAAATGCCTGCCAGCTGCACAGAAACTATTTAAAAACACCATAACAGAAGCTCAGAACTAAATGTATGCCTTGAATGGGGGGAAGACAAAAATGCCACATTTGTGCAAATGTGTCAGACAATTGATGGCACCACTTTGTGATCATGGTTTTGAAGGAGCACTCAAGGAAGACAATGCTCTTACAAAGAAATTAAATGAATTATTTGCATTGATCATCATTGTAGAGGGTGTGAGGGAGATTCCCACACCCAAGCCATATTTTTAGATAACAAATCTCAGGATAAACTTAGCAGTAACAAGTCACAACTACTAAATGATACAATTCACCTAGAATTTCTTGAGGAACATAAATCTGAAACAGCAGAACTACTAACTGTGATATGTAACCTGTTGCTTAAACCAAACTCTGTAGCAGACAATTGGTAAATAGCTAATGTAATGCTGGCTTTTATAAAAGGCTGCAGAGGTGATCCTGGCAATTACACGTCAATAAGCCTAATTTCAGTACTAGGCAAATTGATTGAAACTATTGTAAAGAGCAGAATGATCAGACACATAGAAGAACATAATTTGTTGGGGAAGACTCATCATAAGCTGTTATAAAGGGAAATAATGTTTCACCAATCTTTTAGAATTCTTTGGCGGGATAAACATGTGGACAAGGATGATTGAGGAATAAAAAGTAGAGTAGTGAAATTTGCAAGTGATACAAAATTACTCAAGCTAGTTAAGTCCAAAGCAGACTGCAAACAGTTACAAGAGGGTCTTACAAAACTGGGCAACAAAATGGCAGATGGAATTTAATGCTGCTAAATGCAAAGTAATGCATATTGAAAAACATAATCCCAACTACATATATAAAATGATAGGGTTTAAATTAGCTATTACCACTCAAGAAAGTGATCTTGGAGTCATTGTGGATAATTCTCTGAAGCATCCATTCAGTGTGTAGTGGCAGTCAAAAAAAGCTAACAATGTTAGGCACCATTAGGGAAAGGAAGATAATATAGAAAATATAATGTCACTATTTAAATTAATGGTACATATATATCTTGAATATAGCATGCAGTTCTGGTCACCCTGTGATGGACCCTTCCCCCATGCTTTATGAAATTGACTTATGGACACAAATATACAAAACTCAAAGATGCTTGAGACAAATTCTCTTTCTAACCTGACAATCTTCATGTCATAATCCGCTGGATCTGTTTCTTTTTCTGGTGTATGTATCGTTCTTTTGTGTAAAATTAGACGTATGGAGTATGGAATGCTTTATGATTTTAAATGTGTGAAGGAAAGCCATCATGGGTGTTTCCGATGCCGGGATGCCTCAGTGTCTGGGCAATCATATGTAAATTGCCTTTGTCCTTAAGTCTTAGCAGTGGTTGGTCTTAGGAAGTCACATGACCTCCCTAACAGGCGGGGACTGGCAGGTAACTTCTCATGCAAAAGTGGGAATCTTTAAAACAATAGGAAACTAGTAAATCTTTGTCATTCCTGGGGCACTCCCAAGGAAGGGAACCAGAGATGACAGTGAGGGGGAATTTCCCTGGTTTGAAGGCTTAGCTGGAAAAGGAACAATGTTAGGGTGAGTTTGTAATAAGTTTGTCCTGAGGTTTTAGTGTTTAGAATTAGCTAAGAGTTTTCTGTTATTTTAAGTTTGTAATCTACTTTGCTCTGCCTATTCTCACTTCTTACCACTTAAATCCTACTGCTTGTACTTAATAAAATCACTTTTATTTACTATCAAGTCCAGTGTAAATAATTGTTACCTGAGGGAGCAACCAGTGTGTACATTTCCCCTTTCATTGTTAAAGGGGAAGCTGGGCCCTAAACTGCATCTTCCTTGGACCTGAAGAGTTTCAGTGTCTGTACAGCTCCTGGGAGAGGAGGGTGAGGGAGGAGTAGTGATCTCAGACCTGTGCTTTGGCTGTGGGAGACCAGGGAACAGCCCCAGCAGGACAGAGCAGTGAGAAGCTCCAGAAAGCAGGAAGGCAAGTGGCAGTACCCCAGGAAGCTCCCCAGGAGGACTTCTCTGACCTCACCCCGTCACACACCCCATCTCAAAAATATCTATTAGAAATTTAAAAAATACAGAGATGTACAACAAAAATGATTGGGTTGTAGAGCAGATTTTAAACACGAAGAAATTAAAAAGACTGTGGTTGTTCATCTTGGAAAAGAGATGACTGGAGGGGTATGATAGGTTTCTAAAGTCATGACTGGTATGGAGAAAGTTAATAAAGAAGTGTTATTTACCTCTTCACACATGAACCAGTGGTCAGCCATTGAACGATATAGGAAGCAGATTTAAAACAAACACAAGGAAATACATCACAGATGATAACACAGTCAATCTGTGGAACTCACTGCCAGGGGATGTTATGAAGGTCACCAGTATAACTTGGTTTAGAAAAGTTCACTGAAGATAGTCCATCAATGGCTGTTAGCCAAGGTAATCAGGAATTCAGCCCCATGCACTGGTTGTCCCTAAACCTCCAACTGCATGAAATTGACAGTGGATGACTGGAAATGGATCACTCAACATTGTCCCGTTCTGTTCAGTCTTTGAAACAGAACATCTGTCTCTGTTCTGAAACATCTGTCTTTCAACAGTGGCCTGTGCCAGGATACTGGGCTACCTGGGCCTTTAGTCTGACCCAGTATAGCCATCCTTATATTCAGGAGTCTTCTCAAAGTGGCTAGCAGCAGCCAGGAATATATTTTTAATCATTGTAAGGGTTCTATGCTCAGACAATGTGACTAGCTGTTCAGTCAATTTGGTTACATGTGTCTCATCCAACCACGAACTATTACTTCAAATTTCTAGAGTTCATGGGATTGTGTATCCAGATCACTCCTTTTGCCAGACCTTGAGTAAAACTTCTACAAATGTTAGGCCTGTGCATCAAGCACCAACTTTCATTCAGTAATTTACCATTCAGATTCAAAGCTTTCTGGAGGTGGATAATCCCAGAAAATGGGTGCAAAGTGATGCTATAATTTAACATAACCTAATATTCACGAGTTGACAGGGAAAAATCACATTTATGTACTGTCTCAGACACCAGGAGGATCTCACTCTCCTCCAGAATATCAGGAGGCAATTTTGGAGGCAAGTATTTCTGGTGTTGCCAACGGCCAAGCATCCCAAAGAGAACAACACTTTCATGGGCAATCAAACCAAAATGCAATTCCCAGAACTTGTGGTCTTTGAAGGCTGATATGGTGGTTATATGTGTCTTTCTTCCATTGTCACTTATGCCAAGAGTGTCATGATTCTAAGACAGGCGAAAGCTCATAATGTTAATAGCTCCAACTTGGGCTCAGATATTCTGACATTGACATTAGAATCTTCAGTTCATCTGCCATTTCCAACAGGTTTCCTGTCACATTGTTAGAGACAAATCTTACATTCAGATCTGAACTCTCTGACCAACCGTTTGGATTATTGCACTTTGTCCAGTTCTAATAATGATTTTCTTGACAGTCCATTGAATTTCACCAGGGAGCTAAAAGCCTTGAACATGGAAAACTTTACAGTGAAGTGGAAAATGTTTTTCCACTTGGGTCGCTGTCAAAAATATTTCCTCTTTAGCTGCTACAGTTCATAATACTCCACTTGGATTCTAAAGGAATCTGGATCTATTTTGAGTACTTGATGTGATAGGCAATATCTAAACTAAATCCCTCTGTCAGCAGAAGGATGTAAATGAAGCACTTCGAAAGTGCAAATGAAGCCGGGATTTAAATATCCCGTGCATCATTTGCATAATCACGTAATGGCGCTTTTTTGAAAAAGTGCTATTTCGAAATTGAAACCACAATCTAGATGCGGTTCTTTCAAAAACGGGGCGCTTTATAGGATCTTTTGAAAAAGCACCCCGTTTTTGAAAGAACTGCGTCTAGACTGCGGTTTCAATTTCAAAATAGCACTTTTTCAAAAGAGCGCCATTACGTGATTATGCAAATGATGTGCAGGATATTTAAATCCTGGCTTCATTTGCACTTTTGAAGTGCTTTATTTACATCCCTCTGCCAACAGAAGGATGTAGTCTAGATGTAGCCATAGTGTTTAGGAGCCCAGTCCTGGACCAGTAGCCTGATCTTCCTCTTCCCTCCCCCACAGAACAAAGAGCTGGTCCTTGTCCCAGAGAGCTTACACTTTTAAGACAAGAGACAGCAGCTGGATACAGACAGATGAGGAGCACAAGGGCTACACTGAAGCACTATTGATTAGCTTGATAGGCTGTGGTCTCAGCAGACCAGCTGCCTAACAGTTGTCAAGCTGTTTTGTAGCTATCTTGGCAAAGGGGAGCTTTAAGAAGAGATTTGGTGGTTATATATTGCTAAAGTTAATCTGGCAGCTGTGTAATATCAACTCATCATGCTTCTATTCCCTGATCTTCAGCTTTTGTACACCCAATGGTACAAAGGTATTTAAGAAATCTTAAATGTATTTTCATTTGTTTGCAAATTTTCATCACCTTGAGCTCAAATTTTACACCCACAAAAACTCTGGAATGAGTTTATGGAGATACTTGAGCATATTTCCAGGTTCATCTCCTTGTGAAGCATATTGCACAAACACTGATGCTTCTTATACAATGTTTTACATGGTGAACATAGTATTGCATCCTAAATTCCTGCCCAAGATTTCCATTGGTTTCCCAAAAGAGGGAACTCCAGTTATTAGGGAAAGACAGGTGTTAGTAATGGGGGGGTTTGTTCATTGGAAACAGACTGCTGGGTTTGCGATAACTGGGAGAGCTGTATGGTGACTTGTCTGCCTGGTGCAAAAGTTGCAGATCTCTCAAGACAGATTGATGACCTTCTGAGGTCTCTTCCAGCTCTATGATTTTATGATAAGCTTACGTGTAGTATGAGGGAGGATCTGGTGATTGTGATACATGTAGGAACCAGTGACATAGGGAAGGATAGGAGAGAGGTCCTGGAGGACAAATTTAGGCTACTAGGAAAGAGATTGAAATCCAGGACTTCAATGATAGCATTCTCTGAAATGCTTTCAATTTCACACGTAGGGCCAGATAGATAGACAGAACTGCAAGGTCTCAATGCATGGATGTAGAGTGCAGGGAGAAGTGGGTTAGATTTATTAGGAACTGGGGAAGCTTTTGGGAAAGGGGGAAGATTGCTAGTACTTAAAATGAAAAAGGTCGTAGAGCAATGTAAGGAAAGCCGACAGGTGTGAGGAGCGCATGGATCAGACAAAAACATACCTTAGGGAAGGCTCAAATAGTAGAGATTCTCTGTGTCCTAATAAAGAGAAGAGGATGGAATCTGGTAAAATATGGGTATGAATGAGGATATTGATATAACAGGCATCACAGAAACTTGGTGGAATGAGGATAATCAATGGGACACAGTAATCCCAGAATACAAAATATATTGGGAGGACAGAACAGGTTGTGCTGGTGCGGGAGTGGCACTGTATTTGAAGAAAGCATAGAATCAAATGAAGTAAAAATTATAAATGAATTGAACTGTTCCATGGAATCCTTTATGGATAGTAATTCCATGCTGTAATAATATGAATATAGCAATAGGGATATATTACCAACCACCAGACCAGGATGGTGATAGTGACTGTGAAATGTTTAGGGAGATTAAAGAAGCTATAAAAATATGACATTCAATAATAATGGGAGATTTCAACTATCCCCATTTGGACTGGTTACACATCGCCAAAGGACGGAATGTAAAGATAAAGTTTCTTGACACCTCAAGTGACTGCTGCTTGAAGCAGCTGGTTTTGGAACCCACAAGAGGGGAGTCAATTCTTGATTTAGTTCTAAGAGTGCAGGATCTGGTCCATGAGATGAAGATAGCTGGACCACCTGGAAATTGTGACCATAATATAATAATATTTAAAATTCTTGTGGTGAGAACATCACAGCAGGCCATCACTATGGCATTTAATTTCAGAAATGGGAACTACACAAAAATGAGGATATTTGTTAAACAGAAATTAAAAGGAACAGTGCTAAAAGTAAAATCCCTACAAGCTGTATGGAAACTTTTCAGACACCATCATAGAGGTTCATCTTAAATGTATACCCCACATTAAAAAACACAGTAAGAGAATGTTGGGAGGCCGCCCCTCCCTTGGGGCAGGCCACCTGCCTCTTCGGCATAGTTCACCCTTCTCAGGCCTAGTTTCCAAAGTACACTGCCCCTGTATTAGGGGAACTGCGGCCCACTGGCCTAGTCTGAGAGTATGTTGCCCCTATATTAGGGGAACTACGGCCCACTGGCCTAGTCCGAAAGTATGTAGGCCCTGAGGCCTAGTCCTTTAGGCAAACCCCTTCTCGCTGGGGTCCAGGGCAGGAGGGGTAGGGGGGCCCGGGCCCTTCCTCGCTACCGGGCCCCAACCCAGGGCCCAATCAGTGGTGGGTGGCTCCCACCACTGGCTCAGCGGGGGTTCCCTCCCGCAACGTGCCGAGCCCTCCGGGGCCTTTCTGGCTCCCTGCCCTGGGTCGCTTCCTACCCCCTTCCCCGGTTGGCAGCGGTCCCACCTGTTGGCGTTAGCCGGATGTCTGTAGCAGCACCTTCCAACGCAGCGCCTGGGGTCTCGGGGCAGGTCTGGCGCCTGGGTCCCTTGTGGCTGGCTGGTGGCTCCGACGTTGGGGCCAAGCCCAGCTTGCGGCGGCAGGCCTGGCAGCTCCCTCTCTGGCTGACAGGTCTGCGGCTCTGGAGGGTCGGCCCTAGCTCCTGCGCCGTCAGCTGTCCGCCCCACCTGAATCGGACTGCAGTCCTTTATACCTGGGGCCCCTGGGAGCATGCCCAGTAGGGCTGCGTGGGCGCGGCCCTCTCCACCCCCTGGGCCAGGTGGTTTCCCGGGGCTTGAGTGCGGGGTGGGGCCGCCCCGTCACAGAGAACCAAAAAAGTGCCACCGTGGCTTACCAACTAAGTAGAAGAAGCAGTGAGAAATAAAAAGGCATCATGTAGCGCTGGGAAGAAGGAGCAAAGAATTTGAAGCGCAAGTGGTGTTCTTGTCTATCCTTCCGTTTGAAGGAAAATGTCATGGTTGTGCAGGTGGTGTTGGAGAGAGGGCTTTCATTTCTTCGACCATGGGACTCTGTTCCTGGCACAAGGACTGTTAGGAAGAGATATATTTTGTATCCTGGTATTACTGTGTCCCACTGACTACCCTCATTCAGCCAGATTTCTGTGATGCCTTTTATATCAATACTAGCCAATTAGCCCATCATAAGATGGGATTTTCAGGTCTCTTCTCCACG
>JANRFK010006697.1:42570367-42581094 GCA_030068395.1 Apalone spinifera | reverse complement strand
ACTGTTCCGTTTTAAGCATTTCCAGAAAATCATGCCAGTGTAGACGTAGCCTAGAAGTCTAAACAATAAGATGGGCAAACTAGTGACTCATATTAAAGGAGGATATTGAAATAATAGGCATCACAGAAACTTGGTGGAATGAGGACAATCTATGGGAAACGGTCATACCAGAGTACAAAATGTATCAGAAGGACAGAACATGTTGTGCTGGTGGGGGAGTGGCACTATATATGAAAGAAAAGGTAGACTCAATGAAGTAAAAATCTTAAATGAACCAAAATCTCTATGGATAGTAATTCCAAACTCTAATAATAAGACTATAGGGATAGGAAAAGGCAGCAGGTCCACACTCCCTTGCCAATGATGAATGGACATTTCTTCTTCGGTGGTGTCCCTGTGGGTGCTCCACTTGAGGTGTCGGGCTTGTCCCGGCGCTGCAGGTTGGAGAGTCGTCAGCCGTGGTCCAGCCGGACTGAGCATGCGTGGGGCGCGTGCAGTTCACTCTGGTTGCTAGCTTGTGCGCAGTCCAGCTTCCCGCCAGTTCCTCCTTACCGTTCAATGGTTGCAGGCAGAGCAACTCCCTTCTTCTCAACTGTTTAAAGAAAGAATTGTGTAAATAGTTAGTCAGCCAATAGTTAATAGTTAGTAAGTTAGTTAGTGTGTTAGTGTTTGTTCAACAGTCTCTTGTTAAAAAAAAAAAACCAACACTTTTTTTCCTCAGTTCATAATGCCGGGTTCCTCTGGCTTCAAAAAGTGCTCGCAGTGCCATGATGCGATGCCAGCATCAGATGGGCACTCTCTGTGTGTGAAGTGTTTGGGCAAGGGACATGTACCCGATAAATGCCTACACTACTTGAAATTGACCGGCCGAGCTAGACGGGACCGCGAGATGCAGCTGAAGCTGCTGCTATACAGCAAGGCACTTCAGCCAGAAGATACTCAGCTGCCGTGGCAGTCTGTTCATAGGACTTCAGCATCAGCAAAAACCCCGACTCTTCCCTCTGTGTCATCTAAGAACAGGAGTCATAAGCCAACCAGGCTGCCTCAGCAGGGTGAGCGGCAAGGGAAGAGCCACAGTGTTTCTGAGCTGAGCCCCACCTCTAGCAGAGGGGCGGATCAGACAATGGCTGTGCCACCAAGACCAGAATCTGCACCAGCTCCAGTACAAAGGCACATTCAGACACCCACGGCTGCGGGTTCCCCAGTGCCGGCAGCTCCAACATCGGCCCTGGCACCAGCGGCAACGACCCTGCCAATATTGGTTCCGGCTGCGTCGGTGCTGGCTACTACGGCACTGATCCCTTCAGCGCCAGCTGCCTCGGTGTGGGGATCAAACTCCTTCTCTCCAGTTCTGTCACCGGTGCCGAGCTCATCGTCACCCTCTTTGTCGGCACTGACTCCATGGCTGGAAAATAGCAAGCGCCGAAGCGCTAGTGAACCACCCTCCAGGGCTGCACCGTGTCGGCTCACAGAGCACACACCAGCACCGCAGCATCAGGGCTCCCCCCAGGGTTGAACCAGTCACTGCCGCAGGCAGGGGTTAATCATACATTGGGCACAAGGTTACTCTCTTCACCAAGCCCTGAACAATCAGTTTTCTCTCCACAGCCTCGATCACCTTCTTCTGCCTTCTCTGAGCCGCACAGAGATGAGGTTCATGCTACCACTCTCTCGCAAAGACATTCTCAACAATACTCACCGTCACCTCGTCGTTACCACAGATGTTCTCAATCACCATCGTACACCAGACGCAGATCTCGCTTACCTAGATTGCCTACGTGCTCATCTTCATTTCGATATCATCACAATTACAGATGATGATACTCACCTGCATATTCATCGTCTCGTTACAATCGTGATCATCATCGCCACCATAGTGATTATCATAAGGAACGACGATACTCTTCTGGGCACTCTTCCTCCCAGTCTCTACGACGTTACCGGTATCACTCTCGCAACAGCTCCAGGTTTCCCACGCCACCATGCGCTTCCACTCAATCTTCCACACTGTCTGCAAATGTGACTCTCCCTCAAGCACAGTCAGAACCAGTACAAGTAGTGGCACCAGAACAGGCACAACCGCAGGAGCAATCCCCAGTGGAGCCACTCTGTTGCTTCTTCCTCTCTGGATGATGTGGTGTTCCCTGGTGACTCTTCTTCAATAGACAACGCTCGTCAATTCCAGGAGCTTTTTAAAAGAGTGGCAGAATCCCAGGACCTGCATGTGGTGGAGGTTCAATAAAAGCAACATAAGCTTTTGAAGAACCTGCAGAAATCTCAGAAATCCAAAATGGCATTACCCTTTGATGACGCAATCCTAGAAATTGCTGATGATATATGGCAAACACCTGCATCCTCTCAGCCTACTCACAAGAAATATTTCGCTCCCCCGAAGGGGATGGAATTTCTGTTCATGCACCCTCAGCCGAATTCATTGGTGGTGGATGCAGCTCAGCAAAAATCCAAGACGCCACAACATAGGAATGCTGCTACTGCTAAAAAATCCAAACGGTGAGACCTTTTCGGACGAAAGGTTTATTCTTCCGCCACACTCATACTAAGAATGGCAAACTATATTGCTCATCTGTCTAACCATAGCTTCGATAATTGTTTGAAGATAATAGCAATTTTAGAGCACTTGCCTGACAAAAAATGGCAGCTCTTAAAATCAATTATCCAGGAAGGCTATACGGCCTCAACAACAGTCTTGCAAATTTCCCTGGATATTGCTGATGCAGTGGCATGGGCCATGGCAACGTCAGTGGTCATGAGATGGTCTTCGTGGCTACAGATGGCATCAGTACCTAAAGACTTACAATCAAAGATAGAAGACTTGACCTTTGACAGACTGAGTCTATTTGCAGAGCAAACAGACCAAGTATTGCATTCTGGGAAAGACTCTAGAACTACCCTGAGAATGTTAGGGATGTACACACCCCCATATCGTCACAAACGGTATACTCCTTACTTCCGACAGAGGCCTTTCTCATATGGTGCGCCCAGATTTAGACAACAGGACTGTCCACAGCAACAACAACGCCCCAGACCACGCCAGCAAAAACAAAGACCGCAAACCGGCTGAAACCCCAATTCCCAGAACAACAGACAGCAAGTTTGATGGTCTGATCGAGGGACTGAGAACCATCACATTAACGTACTACCCAGGAGCACAGAAGTTTTTCCATCATCGATTGAGACCGGACCAGCAATGATGGTTTGCCATCACCACAGATCGCTGGGTCTGGGAGTTAATAACATCAGGATACTCCATCCCTCTTCTTTCCCTTCCCCCCACCTCCCTTCTATCCCTGTCTTTTTTCAGGGACCCATCTCACAAGAACCTCCTAATGCAAGAGGTTCTCCATCTCATAGAGTTTGGTGCAGTGGAGACAGTACCTGATTAATTCTGGGGCAAGGGATTCTACTCCCGCTATTTTCTCACTGAGAAGAAATCGGGAGGATGGAGACCCATTCTGGACCTTCGCAATCTCAATCGGTATTTCAAGAAACAGAGTCACCATCCTGAATCTCTAACTTCTACATGCAAGGTTCTATATTCCCAGCATTGAACAAAGGGGATTGGTTCACGTCCCTCGATTTACAAGATGCGTATTTCCATGTAATGATACACCCGGCACACAGACGTTTCCTGAGGTTCATCATAGGCACACAGCATTTTCAGTACAAAGTTCTTCCGTTAGGTCTGTCGTCCGCATCCAGGGCTTTATCGAAGACCCTCGTAGTGGTGGCAGCGTATCTTCATTGTCAAAGCATCATGATCTTCCCATATCTAGACGATTGCCTGATCAAGACTCATACGTTCGAACGTGCACTGACAGCCACTCAGGTCACAAGAGACTTGTTCATGGATCTGGGACTTGTGTTGAACTTCCCAAAGTCCTCACTCGTGCCACAAAGATCCCTTGTGTTCATTGGGGCACGGTTAGATTCTACAGCGGCCAAGGTCTATCTTCCTACAGAGAGATTCCACAGAATACAGAGCCTCATGCAGACACTGTCCCTCAGCCCAAGAGTGTCAATACTTACCTGTCTGCAACTCTTGGGGCACATGGCGATGATGACATACGTGGTACAGCACGCCAGACAACGCCTCAGGTGCCTGCAACATTGGCTGGTGTCCATATATCGCCCGGGCAATTGTGATGTACACAGGCTAGTAACATTGCCATTGACAGTGAAACGATCCCTCACATGGTAGACGTCTCTGACCAACATGCTCTCCAGAGTCCCTTTCCACTGTCCGCATCCCACTATCCAAGTTACTTCAGATGCCTCTCTCCTAGGATGGGGAGCCCACTGCAAGGGCGAATTCGCTCAAGACCAGTGGAATGCTCAGGAAGCCCTTCAACACATCAATTTTCTGGATCTCAAGGCAGTATTCAACGCGTGCAAGACATTCCTTCCGAGGATCTGTGGTTAGGTGGTTCAAGTCTTTTCCGACAACACCACCACGGTGTCCTACATCAACTGACAAGGTGGAGCCCGATCCAGATCCCTGTGTGCAGAAGCTATGAAGCTATGGAATTGGTGTATCAGTCACAGAATTACTATTATTGCAACATACCTACCCGGCAAAAACAATTTCATTGCTGATACCTTGAGCAGACACCTGTTTCCTGAACACGAGTGGGAACTCAATCCGGAAGTGGCTCTCTCGATATTCCAATGCTGGGGACACCCCATTATAGACTTGTTTGCCACACATCTCAATGCAAAATGACCCAAATACTGTTCCAGAGCCAGTCTGGGCCCAAAGTCTCTGGGGGATGCATTTCTGATAAGATGGACTCGTCTTCTTCTCTACGCTTTTCCTCCTGTCCCACCTTTCCTGAGAGCGCTGGAGAAGATAATCAACGACAGGTCCACGGTGATACTGATAGCTCTGTTCTGGCCTGGGCAGACACGGCTCCCTCTTCTACTACAAATGTCTCGCCGACCACCATATCAGCCACTCAGATGACCAGATTTGCTCATGCAGCCGGGGATGTTCATGCCACAATCACAAATTGATCAAATGCACCTCACGGCATGGTTCCTAGCTGGTTCCATAGCACAGAAGCACTTTGTTCACAAGAGGTGAAACAAATATTGTTCACAGCAGATGTGATTCCACACAAAAGACTTACCTTTATAAGTGGCCCAGTTCCATTCGTGGTGCATAGCTAATGATTTCGATGCAATGTGCACTCCAATTCATCGCATTCTGGACTATGTCCTCCACTTACACCATTCTAAATTAGGCCTTTCGTCTATTAAGGTCCATCTCTCAGCAATTTCTTCATTCAGACAATCAGTTGAGGGTTTTTCAATTATTTCTCACCTGATGAGTAAGAGCTTCCTGGGACTCCCAGCCACTCCCCCCACCCCCACCAGGCTTCTGTGCAATCACAGGCTCCCAGCACTGATGGCGGCCCCAACTCCCAGCCTTGGAGTCCCGGCTGGTAGGCGGGGCTGCGATCGCTGTTCTGTGCACTTCAGAAGCCTATCCGGGGTGGGGGGAGTGGCTGGGAGTCCCAGCCACTCCCTCTGCCCCCGCAAGGCTTCTGCGCCATCACAGGCTCCCAGCACCAATCGTGGCCCCACCTCCCAGCCTGGGAGTCCCAGCTGGGAAACGGGGTTGTGATCGCTGCCCTGGGTGCTCCAGAATGGGGGGACTTATTGTCCTGCATTCCTTCCCCCTCTCCCCCTTGACCAAAAAGTACCACGTGTCCGGTATTTTTTGGGAGATCATCTGGCAACCCTAGTATAAAAACAAATAATCAAAACCACTGTCTGCCTATATATTATAATCTGAGGCCTTGTTTTTAAGATAAGGCTTTTGGCTATGCAGCAGGGGCATCCATAAGATAGGAAACATATAGTCACGTCCTGACATATCCCAAACCAGTCACATTGAAATAAGGCAATTTGGGGCTGTTAGGAAATTCAGTCTGTCATCTCCAGATAAAAGGAAGAGTATAGAAGATTTAAAGAAAATTTAGGTTGAGAGCTTTCTGCCTGGCAAGGACTATTTATCAATAGTTGGGGTTGTAAAATCCTCATTTATTTATTGTTTTGTCATTATGCTCCCCATCTCTGTATTGTTTATTTATATTGCCTCTGTCTGCTTTGATTTTTTTTTCTGGATGTAAAGCAGTTAAGCTGGTGGGATGTAATTGGTTATATAATCAGTGCTACAATATGTTAGAACTGGGTAGTTAAATTTCAGTAGAATCATTGGTTAACGTATAGCTGAGAATATTACTATATAAGTTGGAGACAAACAGGAGGTAAGCTGGAAAAAAACAAGGCAAAAAGTAAAGGAAACTGGATTCATACTTGATGGAAGCTGACCTCAATTAAACACTGAATTGTTACATCTCCATACTTTGGGGACTGCTGTTCTCTGATCACCTGGGAAGGCCCAGGGAAGTGGGAAGGTGAGGGGATAAGCCCTCTAACAGGGAGAATCTCTGACAAGCATCTAGCTCATCTGTTTAAATCTCGCTCTTCTCTTTCTCTTTTCTTGTGTCTCTTTTCCCTGTCTCCCTTTCTTCCTGTCCAGTGCCAGCTCCTCTTAGAACTTTTCTAGTCTAGGAAAAGAGCTGGTTTGAAAATATGTTAAAATGTGTTTAAAATATATAGCTAGCCCTATTATGGACAGGACAGGTTGCATGTTAACACTTGTTAGCTGATCACCTGAAGACACATGGGGAGCCTACCGTTCATCTCAGCCAGCTAACACATTAACATACAACTTGCCATGTAAATACCAGGGTTGTAAAAGGTAACACACCTGTTTTTAAAAATGCCTTTTTTCTAGTATAAAGACCCTTGGTTTCCAAGTTTAAACTAGGACAAACCTAAAATACTTTGTATTTTAGAGACAGTTATTTCTGCTAAGCAATCATCTAAAGGCTGGACAGCTATAAGAATTACTGCTCCTGGAATATGATGAATTCCTTGCTTCCAGTGTTCGGATATTCCCTGCTTCCTCCTCAGATCCGGGAGTTGGTTCCTGAATCCCAAGCCTACATGGACCTGTTAGCCTTTGAACGCAAATTGGACCAAACCATTATGAGGAAGCGGGTGGACATTCAAGAAGCTCTGAAGAGACCAATGAAGGTATGACATGGAGAATGGTACTATTGACTGAATAAGGAAAAACATCCGTGAGTGAGTTATTGAGCTGTGGAGCCATCTCATTGGAGAACTAGAGGAAGGCTCCATTGATAGGAAAAGATGGCTAAGGCACTTGAGAATATATGGTTCAGTTCAGGAGCTCTCATCCATCTCTGATTTATGTGAATCTTTATGATAAAAAGTAATCATCTCTTTCATTTACAAATGTTGTTATTTGAGATTTTTAAGCAAAAAGGGGAGGAAAAGGAGATAGGACAGTAGACATGCTACACTAGATAGACATTAAATATTTTGTTTGAGATTGGAGAAAATAAGAAATAAAATGATAAATTTTAGTAAGCAAATAATCATATGCTCTCAGATCCTGCAAAACCTTAAACATGTACTTAGTCCCATATTAGACAACTCATGTGAGTGAAGTTAAATGTGTGTAAAATTGTCTGAAGGATCAGACCGAAAGATAAGACTGTTTTCCAAATCCTCAAGCACTGCTCTTGTTCTATATGTTATTTTTTTTCCTACATTTGCCAGGTCATTCTGTTCATTACATAATTCTGCAATGCTTAATTTGCTCCCTGCTTTCCAGTTCCATAGAGTACTACTTATGGTCACTGCAGAGGCTGCTTGCCATAGGTGAATTACTTATATGGATAGAAACCCCCCTTGCATCAATGTAAGGAGCATCTGTGCTATAACTGTGCCACTGTGTCCTAGACACATTCTTGAGTAGTCACAAAAGAAATTTGGGGCAAAGCGAAGAATTGAGCCTAGATCGGAACCTTAGTCCACCGGCTTGGAGGTCCACCCTTACTCCAATTAACAATGTTTTTGTCCACACTTCACAGCTTTTAGCGATGGACGTGTCACTTAAAGTTGGGCAGTGTAAACTCTGACATTTGCACTCATAGAATCATAGAATCCCAGTATACTAGAACTGAAAGGGACTTTGAGAGGTCATGAAGTCTAGTCCCCTACCCCCATGACAGGACCAAGCACCATCTAGATGAGGGGTTGGCAACCTTTTCAAACCAAAGAGCCAAACTACATCAAAACTCAGAACAAGTGGATGGAGATTCCACAACCTCCGTAGGCAATTTATTCCATTGTTTAAACCACCCTGACAGTTAGGAAGTTTTTCCTAATGTCCAGCCTAAATCTCCCCTGCTGCAATTTAAGCCCATTGCTTCTTGTTCTATCAGAAATCAAGCAGAACAATTTTTCTCCCTCCTCCTTGTAACACCTTTTTAGATACTTGAAAACTGCTATCATGTCACCTCTCAGTCTTCTCTTTTCTAAATTAAACAAACCAAATTCTTTCCGTCTTCCCTCACAGGTCATGTTTTCTAGATCCTTAATCAGTTTTGTTGCTCTTTTATGGACCTTCTCCAATTTCTCCACATCTTTTTTTTTAAATGTGGTGCCCAGAGCTGCATATAGTACTCCACGAGGCCTAATTAATGCAGAGTAGAGTGGAAGAATAAGAACATAAGAACAGCCATACTGAGTGAGACCAAAGGTCCATATAGCCCAGTATCCTGTCTGCCAACAGTGGCCAATATCAGATGCCCCAGAGAGAGGGAACACAGCAGGTAATCCTCACATGATCCCTCCTCTGTCACCCACCATCAGAGAAACAGAGGCTAGGGATACCATTCCTACCCATCCTGGCTAATAGTCATTGATGGACCTAACCTCCATGAATCTATCTAGCTCTATCATGTCTTGTTTACAACACCTCTCTTAATGCATCCCAGAATCATGGTGGTTTTTTTGTTGTTGTTTTTTTGGGGGGAGTTTGGGTTTTGTTTTTGGGTGTGTTTTTTTTTTTTTTTTTTTTTTTTGTGTCACACTGCTGACTCATATATATCTTGTAGTCCACTATGATCCCTAGATACCTTTCTGTAGTACTCCTTCCTAGACAGTCACTTCCCATTCTGTATGTGTGAAATGGCTTGTTCCTTCCTAAGTGGAGTACTTTGTATTTACCCTTGTTAAACTTCATCCTATTTACTCCAGACCATATCTCCAATTTGTCCAGATAATTTTGAATTATGACTCTATCCTCCAAAGCAATTGCAACCCTCCCAGCTTGGTATCATCTGCAAACATCATAAGCGTACTCTTTATGCCATCATCTAAATCTTTGACGAACATATTGAACAGAACTGGTCCCAAACCTGATCCCTGCAGAACTCCACCTGTTATGCCCTTCCAGCAGGATTGTGAACCATTAATAACTACTCTCTGAGAATGGTGATAGAAATGTAGCTGTGTTAGTCTGGTGTAGCTGAAACAAAAAACAGGACTATGTAGCACTTTAAAGACTAACAAGATGGTTTATTAGGTGATGAGCTTTTGTGGGCCAGACCCACTTCCTCAGAGCTCATCTCCTAATAAACCATCTTGTTAGTCTTTAAAGTGCTACATAGTCCTGTTTTTTGTTTCTCTGAGAATGGTTATCCAGCCAGTTATGCACCCACCTTATAGTAGCCCCATCTAGGTTGTATTTTCCTAGTTTATTGATAAGAAGGTCATGCGGGACTGTATTAAATGCTTTACTAAAGTCTAGGTATACCACATCCACTGCTTTCCCCTTATCCATCAGACTTGTTATTCTAGCAAAGAAAGCTATCAAATTGATTTGATATGATTTGTTCATCTAATTGTCTTCCTTAATTATTTGCTCTATTATCTTTCCTAGCACAGAAGGTAAGCTGACTGGTCTGTAGTTTCCCACATTGTTCTTATTTCCCTCTTTAGAGATGGGCACTATATTTGCCCTGTTCCAGTCTTTTAGAATCTCTCCTGCCTTCCATGGATTTCCAAAGTTGATAGCTAATGGCTCAGATATCTTCTTTATCAGGTCCTTGAGTATTCTAGGATGCATTTCATCATGTTTTGGGGACTTGAAGACATCTAACTTTTCTAAGTAATTTTTAACTTATTCTTTTTTTATTTTAACTTCTAAATCTACCCCATTGTCACTAGCATTCACTATGTTAAGCATCCATTCACCATCAATCTTCTAGGTAAAAACCAGAACAAATAAGTTGTTAAGCACCTCTTCCATTTTCAAATGTCCTATTGTTTTTCTCTCTTCACTGAGCAATGGGCCTACCCTGTCCTTGGTCTTCCTCTTGCTTCTAATATATTTGTAGAATGTCTTCTTGTTACCCTTCATGTCTCTAGTTATTCCTACAAACTGTGCCACTCCTACAAACTGTGTTTGCTTTATCAGCAGGAGAGCACTGCTGATGACAAAACACTGTTTACACTAGCACTTGCTGTGTGTAGTTGGGGCAAGGAGTTAGCACCTGTGAGTGGTAAAAGTTTTGTAGCTCAATTGCCAGTGCAGAGAGAGCCAATAAAATGTTAGCAGTGTTGACAGTTACTGTAAAACCCAGTGATACAGTTTGACATAGAATCATAGAATACTAGGACTGGAAGGGACCTCGAGAGGTCATCGAGTCCAGTACCCTGCACTCATGGCAGGACCAAATACTGCCTAGACCATCCCTGTTAGACATTTCTCTAACCGACTCTTAAATATCTCCAGAGATGGAGATTCTACAACCTCCCTGGGC
>JANRFK010006697.1:42510899-42521951 GCA_030068395.1 Apalone spinifera | reverse complement strand
AGACAGTGCGGGATCTTGACCCAAAGCTCAATTGACCAAGATCCTGCCAACTACGCCACTGTGACTGAGCGGGCCGGGTCTAGGCACAGCTGAGGGCGTCCGCTCAGGGCGAATTGCTCAAATTTGGGGCTCCTTACAGCCCCCAGACTGGAGACCTCTCCAAACAGGCCACAAACCAGTCCCACAGAGCGCTTCAGCTGCCTGCCTGAAGCCTCACGAGCAAAACCCCTCCGACACCCCAGCAGTATCCATGCCCTAGATGGCCCCAGGCCTCATACACTGGTGAGGGGGTCTAGAACCCAATCTCACCTTCCCCGAACAAGTTCTGTCCGGTTCCAAGAAACCAGCCACAGATCCCCAGTCAATTTACCCTCTGGATCTTACCCACAAATCACGCTGAGCCAATCCTTTAGAATCTAACATCTAAAGGTTTATTACTACAGTAAAGAAAAGCATGAGAGTAAGGTTGCTAAAGTATCATACATTACATGCATCAAATCTCCCAGTTCTCGATGCAGGTCCTAGCAGAGATGTTATAGCTGCTGGCTTAAAAGTCCTTGTTGCGCATCCTAGGTCAGGATGGGTCCACAGTTCTTTCTGGCTCTTCGATCCCTGCTCACTTGACTCTGGGATGAAGGGCTGACCTGAGTACCCGATGTAGATGGCCACATGGCAAATTTATATCTTCTTCCTGGTCTCTTCTTGGCTGCAGCAGGTCACCTGGCCAGCTGCCTATCCCTGTGTTCCCTGCTGGTAGCCCTTAGGTATGATTCCTCATTCCCGAGGTGTGTCCTTGGCCCATTGAATGCTATTGTCCCACATAGCCTCGATAATTATCATGTCTATAGGCCGAGCTCTGCCCATTGCTCAACCACACACAGAGAAATATTTAATACTCGCACAAAGTACATACTTATAACTCCACACGCAGACATTATACATTTACATGAATAGCATATATAAAATTAGCAGACAGTAAACTTCTATTCGACATCTCGCATGGCCCCCCTTTATACTACTTTTGGGACCAACAACACCCACCCTCTCCCCCATGGGTGCAGCAGTGAGGCTGCAATGCAACAGTCCCCCCACGTTAAAAGAAGTCGTGCACAGGCATCTTCCTAAAGCTTAAGCCCTGTGGTGACTAGCAAATGGTGTTGGGAGCAGGATTGTGAGATCTGGAAGCTTTTAATCTTGGACCAGCACGTAGGCAGTGGATGCTTGTATCAGTCATTCCATTTTAAGGACCGAGGTGGTAGAACGGTCTGGCAACTGCATCCACAACTGAGCAGCCCTATTTAGGATCCACTCTGCTCACCCTATATAGGGAGGGGGCTAGAAAAGGTGCCCTAAACATAGTCACCTCAACCCCCTGACTGGATAACCGCTTCCAGTGCTTCACCTCTATGCAGTCAAAATCGAAGGTTAAATTTTGGAACATGGAATATTCAGACTTTAATGGACAATCCAGACAGTGAAAGACCTGAATAACGCACAGCAATTATCGCCTCCGAGCTCTGACAATTTAACATCAACGTAACTTCCCTGGCAGAAACACATAGACCAGAAGAAGGATAGCTAAGAGAAAAAGGCAGAGGATACACTTTTTTCTGGAAAGGAACCCCAAAGGAAAAAAACAAATTCATGAAGTAGGATTTGCCATCAAGAACAAACTGACAAAGATCCTATCTGAAGTCCCTGTTGTCATCGGTGAGTGTCTCATGACTCTCTGCTTGAATCTTGCCAAAAACCAACAGGCAACTGTCATGAGTGCTTAAGCACCAACTTTAGATGCCAAAGATGATGTGAAGAAGAAGTTTTACACCCAGTTGGACACAGTCGTGAAAGACATCCCCAAAGAAGATCAGATTATTTTTTTGGGAGACTTCAGTGCCAGGGTCGGAAGAGATGCACACCTCTGGCAGACCCTATTGGAAAAGAAGGAGAACTCAGAAGAAACTGATCTAATGAAAGATCAACATACAAGGCTTGAAGGACCCCTCCAGACAAAGTCACTTCCAGATAGCACTCCAAAAGAAGCTGCCAACAGTACACCCTGAGGATGTGGAAGAATACTGGTGTCAATTGAAAAAATGCCATCACTGGAGCTTGTGAAGAAACCACTGGCTACCAGTCCAGGAAGCATCAGGACTGGTTTGATGAGAAACTGATGTGGAAACTGTACATTTGATTGAGGTAAAAAGGCAAAGTGACATCAGTTGCACAACAAAGGGAGAAGTATATGCCAAAGCAGAAGTCCAATGCAAAACAAGGACTCTGAAAAATCAATGGTGAACCGAGAGGGCACGAGAGCTCCAGCATCTCACAGATATCAACGATACGAGAAGTTTCTTCAATGCCACCAAAGTTGTTTATGGACCGAGAAACCATGGAATTAATCCCCTGAGATCAAAGGATGGTACCCAACTCTTAAAAGACAAAGAAGCTATTGCTTCTCACTGGAGGGAGAACTTTTACAAGCTCCTGAACTGCCCCTCCACCATAGTCACAGAATCCCTTGATCGAATCTCTCAACAACCCCCTAGGGATGATCTTGCAATACTTCCTACTCTGAATGAGGTCCAAGCTGCCATCAAAGCGATGAAGAGCAACAAGGTAACTGGACTAGATGGAATCCCTGCCAAAGTCTTTGAATAAGGTGAGCCAGAACTCTATAAATAACTCCATTTTCTGATTTTCAAGATCTGGAATAGGAAGCAGATACCGCCAGAATTCAGAGACACACTGATAGTCAGTATTTTCAAGAAGGGTGACAAATTGGATTGTGGAAACTATTGTGGCATCTCCTTTTTGGCAACGGCTGGGAAAATCTTAGCTCGTAGCCTTGCCAATCGACTCCTGCCACACACAGAAGAAATTATTCCAGAGTCCCAATGTGGCTTCCAACCATTCCAAGGAACAGTGGACATGATCTTCACCGCTCGGCAATTGCAAGAAAAATGTCATGAACAAAAATCAAACCTTATACTGCACATGAATTTCATTGACTTGACCAAGGCGTTTGAGTCAATCAATCATAGTGCCCTGTGTACCATCCTCTCAAAGATTGGTTGCCCCCAAAAATTCATCATCATCCTGAGGCTGCTTCATGACAATATGACTGCCACGGTGCTGAGTAACCATGGATCCTGCAGCAACCCCTTTGAGGTCAAAATGGGAGTCAAACAAGGCTGCGTCATTGCCCCAGCGCTGTTCTGCATCTTCATCGCCATGACCCTCCACCTCCTTGATGGCAAGTTTCCAGATGGCATGAAGATTGTTGACAGAACAAATAGGAAGCTTTTCAACCTCAGGAGACTGAAGGCCAAAAGCAAGACTGCCACAACTTGGATCATGGAGCTCCAGTACACAGATGACAATATAGTCGCTGCTTTTTCCCCTGTAGCTCTTCAGACCATCTTAAGCACCTTCACTGAAGCATATGAGAATCTCAGCCTCACACCGAACATCAAAAAGATTAAGGTGCTCCATCAACCCTTGCTGATGGGACAATTTAAGTACCATCGATTAAAGTCAAAGGAGAACTGCTGGAAAACGTGGAACATTTCCCGTGTCTTGGAACTCATCTCTTGGCCAAAGTCAACATTGATGTGGAAATTTAACATTGCCTGAGCTCTGTGACCTCTGCTTTTACCCGCCTGAGATGAAGAGTCTTTGATAACTGGGACATAAGTGTCAAGACAAAGCTCCTTGTGTACTGCACAGTGGTTGTTCCAACACTGCTGTATGCATGTGAAACCTGGACAACATATAAGTGTCACCTGAAGGCACTTGAACAATATCAACAACACTGCCTCAGGAGAATCCTAAATATCCCTTGGGAGGACAGGCACATGAACACTAGCGTCCTGGAAGAGTCGAACATGACCAGCATTGAAGCTATCATCGTCTACCAACAACTTTCTGGACTGGTCACATGGTCAGGATGCCTGATCAGCGCCTCCCAAAACAGATTCTGAGCTGAAGGAAGGATGGAGGAGCGATGGGGGCCAGAGGAAGCAATTTAAGGACATGTTGAAGGCAAACATGAAAAAGGGCAGCATCAGTGTTGACACTTGGGAGAACCTTGCCCAGCACCATGTCCACTGGAGAGCGGTAATCCAGGAGAGGATGGCACAATTTGAGAGGTCCCCCTGCAGTGCAGATCGGAGAGGCAGAGAAGGAGAAAAGAGCAGCAAAAACTGCCCCGCGTCCCTCCAATATTCACCAGCATCTGCCCCTTCTGCGATAAGACCTGTGGTCCCAAAATTGGGCTGGTCAGCCATCTATGGATCCACAAATAAGGTTACAGGAAGATGTCCTACTTGGTATTGAGTGACCACTGAGAGAGAATATTAAGGGAAATTGTGCCCAACCAATCTACTGGAATTCTTTGACAGGGTCAACCAGCATGTGGACAAATGGGATCCTGTGGATACAGTGTACTTAGATTTTCAGAAAGCTTTTGACAAGGTCCCTCACCAAAGACTCTTAAGCAAAGTAAAGTGCCCTGGGGTTAAGAGGAAATATCCTCTCATGGATTGGTAACCAATTAAAAGATAGAATACAAAGAATAGGAAATAATGGTCAGTTTTCAAAATAGAGAAACATAAATAGCGGTGTCCCCTAAGGGTCTATATACTGGAACCAGTCCTAGTCAACATATTCATAAATGATCTGGAAAAACAGGTAATCAGTGAGGTGGCAAAATTTGAAGATGACAAAAATCACTCAAGATTCTTTTAATCTACAGCAGATTGCAGAGAGCATCAAAAGAATCTCGCAAAACTGGGTGAGCAGGCATCAAAGTTGCAGATGGAATTTAGTGTTGATAAATGCAAACTAGTGCATATTGGAAAACATAATCCCAACTATGCATAGTGGATCAGAATGGTCAGAGATGGTGTCATAAGAACGGCCACACTGGGTTAAATATATCAACAGCATTGTGATATGGCGAGGTCACAGAAGATCCCTTGGGGTGCTTCTTGGGGTGCTGACAAGACCACTGCCACTCACCTTCCTATTCTCTGGGGCTTCTTGCTACCCTGTTCCGCTGGGCCTACTCCCTGGTCTCTCCCAGCTGAGGCACAGAGCTGAGACCACTGCTTCTCCCCTTCCCCCCTCTCCCCCAGGAGCAGTACAGATATTAAAACTCTTCAGTTCCAAGGAAAATGCAGTTTGGGGCCCAGCTTCCCAGGATACCACTCCCCAAATGGGAGGAGAACCCCAAATGAATTATTTAGGTAAGTCCCCTTTAACAATGACAGGAGGATATACACACATATTGCTTCCCCCAGTAACAATTATTTACACTGGGCTTGATAGTTAAAAAAAAAGGTGATTTTATTAAGTACAAGCAGTAGGATTTAAGTGGTTACAAGTGAGACTAGACAGAGCAAAGTAGATTACAAACTTAAAATATCAGAAAATGCTTAGCTAATTCTGACACTAAAACCTCAGGACAAACTTATTACAAACTCACCCTAAAACTGTTCTTGCTCCAGGTAAGCCTTCAAAACCAGGGAAGTTCCCTCTCCCTGGGTCTTTGGTTCCTTCCCTTGGGTGTGTCACACCAGACAAAGACAAAGACCTGCTAAGCTTCCCATTGTTTTATGGATGCCCCTTTACATGGGAGGTTACTTGGCCAGTGCCTACCAGTTAGGGAGGTCATGTGACTTCCTAGGACCAACCACTAATAATGCCTAAAGTAGAAAAGGAGCTGTTTACATAGGACTGCCCAGACATTAAGGTGTCCCAACACTGGAAACACCCTTGATGGCTTTCATTTGCACATTTATAAACCATGAAACATTCCATACTCCGTATCTCTAATTTTACATAGAAGAGTGCTACAATACACCAAAATAAGATCTACAGATCCAGCAGATTATGACATTAAAATTGATAGGTTACATGTGGCAATTTGTCCCAATCATCTTTGAGTTATATATATTTGCGTCCATAAGTCCATTTTATAAAGCATGGGAGGCGGGGAGTCTGTCACAAGTATAACACTAGCAAACAAACGAAAAAAACAAGCAAACATCATTTTTGGATGAATTAGCAGGGGTATTGTAAAAAAGACACTAGGAGTAATTGTTCCTCTCTATTTCATACTGATTAGGTCTCAACTGGAGTATTGTAGCCAGTTCTGGGTAGTACATTTCATGGAAGATACGGACAAATTGGAGAAAGTTCAGAGAAGAAACACAAAAATGATTAACAATCTAGAAAACATGATTTAAGAGGAAAGATTGAAAACATTGTTTTAGTTTAGTCTGGAGAAGAGAAGACAGAGTGGACATGATAAGACTTTTCAAGCACCTAAAAGACTATTACAAGGAGAAGGGAGAAAAATTGTTCTCCTTAACCTCTGAGAGTAGAAGCAGCAGCAGTGGTCTTAAATTGTCGCAAAGGCAGTTTAGGATGGACATTTGGAAAGACTTCCTAACTGTCAGGATGGTTAAGCACTGGAATGAATTGCCTAGGGAGATTATGGAATTGCCATCATTGGTGGTTTTTAAGAGCAGGTTAGACAAAACCCTGTCAGGGATGATCCAGGTAATACAGATTCAACCTCTTTAGTCTGGCACTCGCTGGTTTGACATGATTTTTGTTAACTGGATATCCACTTATTATGAGTGTGGCCAAGTTTTTTGTTCCCATAAAGTTTGTTTACAGCCATCAGTCCTGGTCCTCAGTGTTCCATGCTGTTATTTAGCTCTAATTTACCCCAAATGTCTAAGAGCCTAGTAAGCACTGGAAATCTTGATAATGCTGCTAGATAATAGTGACTTCCCATGGTCCGGTAAATTCTCTGGTTCAGCACCAGTCAGATCCTGAGGGAGCCAGACTAGAGAAGTTTAACCTGTAGTTAATCCTGTCATTGGCATAGGAGTGGGAAGTAGGAGGGGGAACAGGGTGCTGCAGCACCCTGAGGTTTTGCATCTAGCATGGTCCCTTGAGGTCTCCGCCACCAGCCTCCACCCAGGAATCCCTGAGCCTCCCAGAATCCCAACTACCAGCCCTGGGGGCTCTGCCATCAGTCCTGGGATCCTGGCTGCTGGCCCAGGGTTCTTCATCTGTCCCCCAGATGTGGCCCCAGGCTGGGGTCTGAGAGGCATGGACGGGGTAAAGGAGTGCCTAACCCTAACCCCAAGGTCCTGGATGCAGGGGACTGGATTAGATGACCTCTCTGTCCTGCAATTCTATGATTGCAAGATGTATGTATGGATAACAGTTAAGAAATAATGTCTGTATATTGAAAGTGTGCTTTATGGACACGGAGTAGAAATCGGTCATTAGGAAGTAATGTGTCTTTGGGATAACCCATTCAAGGAAAAGGGAGATGTCACCTCTTTCTAGTCAGCCAGTGAGGTAATGCAAGTTTCTATGATTTACTTTTGCTACAACCCTGAACAATCAATGGAAAACCATCAGAGACAACAACAAACTATAGAAACCACTTAGAGGTAGAAAAGGAACTGCAGCAGGGTGGCAATTTGCCCTGCCTGTGAATATTAACAAAAGTCTGTTTTCAGTATAAAAAAGTTTGGGAAAGGCACTCTGGATTCATTTACTAAAGAGAACCCTGGGCAGCTGATGGTAGACATCTTTGCAAGAGATTGAAATTTGAGGGCAAACCTATTTTATTAGATAGAAAAGATAACTATTTAAAAGTGAGACGCAGGATCAAAGTTTTATAGTTTTATTATAACCAGTTGTTTCTACCACTCACACTTGTTTCTATTGAAATCTGTAGTCTTTCTTAAATAAACCTTATTTTGTTGTATGTGCTCACAAGTGCTGTATGGTTTACAGAAGCAATGGTTTAAGGTAAAATTGGTGAACAGGCAGGCTGTACTTTTGGGTGCAGAGACTCTGGAAATTCTGTGAGTAGCCTGTGTCAGGAGCTGGATATGAGAAGGAACAATTCAAAGCATAATAATTGCATATTCAGATTTCTCTCTGCCTGATATAGATGAGTGATTTGAATCCATATCCTCTACCTCTCAGGTGAGTGTATTAATTGCCAGATCATCCTGTCATTTTCTCTCTCTCTCTGACCCAATTAATATTTAAGTATTTATACCAAGTAGAACAGCATCAAGCAGAGCAGTTGAGAGAAAAATAGTCTATAGCAGGGGTGGGGAATCTAAGGCCTGGGGGTCAGATGCAGCCCCCAGCTTCTCTGGATCTGGCCCCTGAGGCTCAAGGCTCCTCCCCTCCCCCCGGAATTGGGGAGCCTGTGCTGGCACTCTAGCCTCCCTGCTACCCCTCCGCAGGGTTGTGGGACACAAAATGTATTAGCCAGGGCCCTCCTAGGCTCTGGTGTGAGAGAAATGTGGGGAATGTCTTTCTTCTTCTCAGTTGGGGGCCATGTCAATGAGGGTTTGTTTGTTTGTTCTCACTTGTGTACCCCCCCAACTAATTGTTCTGTGGATCAGTGGCCCCAACCCAAAAAGTTTCCCCACTCCTTGGTCTATAGCATGGTGACTGGATCAGTCACCGGGGAGGGAGGAGAGTTGATTTCAAGTCTGTCCTCTGCCCCCCCAACCCGAGTGCATTGCATAGAATTTATCAGAGTAGTTCTCAACTCCACTTGAAATAGAACCCTCCTCCTCGAGACTTGGCTCCAGATCTCATCTCAGGCCTGTAAGCCCACTGCTTATACGTGCCTGAGACTGTTGGGCCACATAGCAGCATGTACTTATGTAGTCCAGCATGCCAGACTATGCCTCAGACCCATCGGCCTGTGTCCCCAGCTGGCATAGCATAGACTGGGTGGTCAGGATTCTGGACAGCGTACCATCTTCTCATCTGGATGCAAGATCCCATGTCAGTGCTGGAAGGACTTGTTTTGTTCTAAGGAGTTTTCTTCGCAGCTTTGGCCTCATTGATGACCCTTGTCTCTGACTCCTAAATCCTGGGATGGGGAGCCTACTGGGGCAATCTCAGTACTCAAGGCCATTGGCCCAATAACGATCACTCCCTGTGCATCAACCTCAGTTCAGTCCAATTAGCCTATCATGCCTTTCTGCTTCACAGAGAAGACATGGTGGGTCTGGTCCTGACAGACGCCGTGGCTTTCTCTGTCAATGGACAGGGTGGAACCACATTGTCTGCCCTCTGCCAGGAAGCCCTCTGGCTCTGGAATTTTTGTCTGCAGCACAACAGTCGCTTCTTAGCCACTCGTTTTCTAGGGGCCAAGAAAACTTTGGCAGATTGCCTCAGCAGGACATTCTCATCTCACCACAAGTGATCTCTTCCTCTGGAGATGGTCAGTTCCATTCCCCACGTGGAGAGCACCCCAAATGGGCCTATTCGCATCCAGGCAGAACAGAAAATGCTCCATAATCTGCTTTTCCCAAGGCAGTAACAGAGGATCTGTGTTGGATGCTTTCCTGCTCCCATGGTTTGGGGCTCTGATGTTAGGTGTTCCCCCTCATACTATTGGTGCCAAGGGTCCTCATGAAGATCAAATAGGACAGGGTGAGGGTCATCCTCATAGCCCCAGCTTGGCCATGCCAACACTGGTTCAGCACCCTGACATACAGGAAGTTTTTCCTAATGTCCATCCTAAACCTCCCTTGCTGCAATTCAAGCCCATTACTTCCTGTCCTGTCCTCAGAGGCCAACGGAAGAGGACCACTGTGCACAGGCACTGCCCCCACAGTTCCCATTGGCCATGGCTTCTGGGAGCAGTGCTGCACTGCATGGCCGGTCTATCAGTTTGGCTTCAGGATCAAGGGGTTAACCCTAACATTAGCCCTAAGCCTGATTCTAGGGGACTCCCAGTGAAATCAAGATGGTTGGAAAGCCTATATCCAAGATTCAGGCAGTCACTTCGGAGCTGCTGTACCTGGTCTTCTATAAGAACAAGGTCCAGCTAAGGCAGCACCTAGTTTTGCTTCCCAAGGTGGTCTCAATTTCATTTGAGCCAGGCCATTTACTTAATGGTTGTCTTTCCAAAGCCACATAAGTGGGAGTTAGAACTCAGGCTTCATGCCCTGGATTTCAGGAGGGCTCTGGCCTTCTACATTGACAGGACTATGCTGTTCCATAAGTTAATCACAATTATTTATTGCTGTGGCCAAACAGCATGATGAGCCACCTGGTATCTACTCAAAGAATTTCTTCTGGTATGATCAATCAAAGGTGCCTTCCCCGACAGTCATCACTACCCACTTTTACCAGGACACAGGCCTCCTTGGCAATCTTTGTAGCCCACATGACTATCCAGGACATCTGCAGAGTAGACACCTGGGTCATCTGTCCATACTATGCATTGACCCAGTAGGCCCTGGACGAGACTTGTTTCGGTGGAAAAGTACTATGAACTCCAAGCCCACCTCTGCGGATACTGCTAGTGACTCATTTAAAGTGGAATTGACATGAGCAAGCACTTGAAGAAAAACAGTTAACTACCTTTCATTTGTCAGCTGAATAAGTGGGTTGTGTCCATGAAAGCTCATGATACTATTTATATATATTTCTGTTAGCCTCCAAGGTGCTAGAGGACCATTGTTTAAGTTTTTCTCCCTTTCATAATTATTCTTCAAGATGTGTTTCTCATGTCCATTCCATATCCTACCCTCCTACCCCTTTTTTGGAGTTGCCAGCAAGAAGGAACTGATCTGGTGGCATGTGGTATACCATCACATGAGATCATAACTTCAGAGTGTGCCACAGCCAGCTCTACATATACCATTACATCAGAAATCTCTGACAACTGTGCACATGGGTGCACACGCACCTAAAATGGAGTGGACATGAGCAACAAATCTCTAAGAGCAATAGAAGCCCCCTTGGCTCATCCTCCCCAGTGTGCTGATAAGAACGTAAGAACGGCCATACTGGGTCAGACCAAAGATCCATCTAGCCCAGTATCCTATCCGCCGACAGCAGCCAGTGCCAGGTGCCCCAGAGGGGGTGGAACAAAGACAATGATCATGCAATTTATCTCCTACCATACATCTCCAGCCTTTGACAAACAGAGGCCAGGGACACCATTCCTTACCTCCTGGCTAATAGCCTTTTATGGACCTA
>JANRFK010006697.1:42424409-42435626 GCA_030068395.1 Apalone spinifera | reverse complement strand
TACAGGCTTCTGAGGGGGCTCAGGGTGGCAGGTGCTGGGGGGTTCAGGGCTGCGGTGTGCTCTGCCAGCTGGGGGCTTTCGCCTAGTGGCCTTCTCACTCACTCCGGCATTTTTTTAGACATTTTTCGTGTCTTCTAAGGTATCCTCAGATGTTTTGTGTGAGAGACGGCGTGACGGACACGTCTCCATTTGTAATAGTATAGACAGCAGCATGTGGGCAGCGTTCAACCGCACGTTGTTCTGCTGGGCCTTTCCGTTCAATGGATGGATCTGTGCGGTCGTTCTGAGGCGGGTGGGGTCAGCCCGGTTTGTTCTTCTGCCTCTGGAGCAGACTTTGTGTCCTGCTTACGCTGGACGACAGAGAAGATCCATTACTCTCGTTGTTAACGCAGTTTAGAGAATTTACAGTCTATGCAACAACCTTTTTATCCGCCTCTGTGTGGTCTTTGCTCACTTGCAGTTATCGTCTGTTATTAACCCTTTGCCGTTTGCCCCCATCTAAGTCTTTAAGTATTATGGTACCTTAGCCAACTTTCTATGCATTTAAATGTTATCACTTGACCATTTTAAAATGTATAGTTCTCTTTACTAGTACACATGGAACAGCTATCACAAAAAGTATTAAAGTGTGTCATTCTGTGGGTGAGATCATATGGTCTCATAAACGTTTTATAATGTGAGTTTGGGATGGTGAATTACTTATGTCCTGTGTTACAGAAACAGCTTATAGAAATGTTTAGAGAGTTTTTAACTCACAGCATTGCATGTAAGCAAAATAGCCCAGTTATTGCTCTTCACATTTATTTATAACACTCCCAGAAAATGTACGAGACATTTCAATCAGCCCCACATAATGTGCAGTCTGGGGGAAGGTCTAGAGAAGTGATTTCAGAACTGCCGGGCGCTAAGACTCTCAGAAGCGGCTGGGGACTTGGGTTGACTCAGGTCTCAAGGGCCTAAAAAGGAACCTGATTAGCAGCAAGTGCCGAGCATTGGACGCGTCCTTGGCACCCAGACGTGTAGCCCCATAAACTGACCCGTCGCTTTTGAGAATTGTGGCCTGTGATGTAAGAGCACAAGCCCCAGTGACTTTCCCACCTTGACCTCTCCTGGGTCTGGAGCGCTTCAGCCACATGGATGATTCTGAAATCACATGCACACACACACGTGCACAAACACACACATGTGCACACACGCAAACATACACACACATACATGCACACATGTATGCACACACACACGTGTGCACGCAAACATGCACACCTGCACACACATGCATGCGTGCACACATACGTGCACATGCACAGACACACATAGGTACACACATACACACATGTGCACACACACACACACTTTTGCATGTGTTTTGTTTGTACAGCAGCTCTGTAAAAGAGGCCTCCAGTCGCTGTAACACTGTGAAAGGCACCGGGTGAATTTCCTCGTCTCCTCCTCTCTGCAGAAGGGGCGACTGATTTCCAGCCACCCATTGGACTGGGAGAACCCGAGAAAGCTGAGCTGGGGCTGTGACTAACCCTGCTGGCCTCCCTGCAGCACTTTCCCACAGTCTCTAGCTGGCGGCCTGCAGGCAGGGCCCTGCCGATCGCAAAAGTACGTTTCAAAGGGTGAGAAGAAAACGCTCCTCGGACCTCCCTTGCGTCTCCCAAGTAACCCTGCCCATGGCTGGAGGCGGAGGGGGATCTGTGCTACACAGACACTGTGGAAGGGACACTGTGGGTGTGTTTCTGCTCCCCACTGGCTCCTGCTGCACTTCGCTCCCAGGCGTTTGTGCCCTTGTGAATGACGCTGTTCTTCTCTATTTCAGCAGGATATGGCGAGAAAACAGCAGGTGGGAGATGAAGAGGCCCCCCCTGGTAAGAAAGCAACAGAACAACACGTTGTCGCTTGCCCCTCGCTTCACCGTCGGGCTCATTCCAGCTGCCCCTGTGCAATAAGGGACAAACTTTCTGTTCTGGCCGCTTGCTCCATGGCCCGTAAGTTCTCCAGGGTCTGGTATTTCCTGGCGCCAGTGGAGCGCGTGGCTCTTTGCTGCTGACACTCCCCTCAAGTAGCTCTGTGAGCCCCTCCCACCCAGTGACACCCGCCAGCAGAGACCAGGCTGGGACCAGCAAATTCACTTCACTTGTGACCCTACCTGGGTGGGAACCAACAGCTCCCGAAGCAAAGAGCCAGGCCACCCCGGCGCCAACGGGCAACTTACCCCGGCCCAGGGAGGGGCTCCTGGCGCTCACAGGGAGGCTGGGAGTGACACCAAGAGCCCTGGTGGTCCAGGAGGGGCTGGGAACAAGGGACGGCTGCTGGTGTCACAGGTTGGGGAAACGGCGACTTTTCCCACCCTCTGTGGCACACCCAGAGCACCAGCGCCAGACGTCCGGCTCTCTGGCTGTCGCCTCTGTGGGTGGGGGACACGCCTCAGTCCCCTCCCCCGGCTCCTGGGCCATGCTGGGCTCCCCCACAAGCCAGACGCTGCGTGGCAGCACCCACACTGAGCTTCCCCTCCCCAGTGCAATTGCCCCAATTACTGGTCTCCCCACAGGCTCTGAGCCAGCGCGCATGTTCCCCCTAGAGAAAGCCCTGCAGCGGGAAAGGGACATGCCCACCGGTTACATCGCTCACCAGGCATTACCCCAGCACTGCCTCTGGCAGGAATTAGACCGAGGGCTGGACTAAAGGGTGGGGGAGCTGGGCAGCTGGCCAGGGCACCAACCGCTGGGGGGTGCCAGATGGCAGCTGTAAGAGGCGCGCAGCATCCCTTACAGCTGCCATCAGGAGCTGCACACCGGCTCCTGCAGCGTCAGCCCCCACCCTCCCCGTGGCGCTGGCTAGCAACACCCTTCCCCCCACGGCCGTGGGGCCCTGCACGGCCATGCGTGGCCCGCCCTGGGCTGCATGCCAGCAGCGGTGGCCGGGCTGGGCAGCGCATGCGCCGTGCGCCCCGGGGGTGGGCCCCGGGCTGCGCGGCAGCGGCTGTGGCCGGGCTGTGCGAGCGCCGTGCGCCTGGGGCGGTGCTGCGCACCTGGTCTCGGGGCGCCAAAATGGCTCAGGCCGGCCCTGATTAGACCTGCCAACCCCACACCGGCCTTCTCCTGCGGTAACAAGTTACTGACTCCCAGGGCTCAGCACAAGCGCCAGCATGAAACGTGTAGCCTCTCCCTGATACCACCTGGCCCTCTGTGCTGTGCCTGGGGCATTCCTAGGCTAAGGTTCTCTCCTCAGGGCCTCGTTTCAAAAGGCTGGTCTTACACAGCTAGTCAGGCATGCCTGTCAAAGCCTCTACCTCACGAATTTCAGTGTGTTCCTACCATTTTACCACTTACAGGGGCATTAGAACAAAGGACCAGTCTCAGAGTCTGTCTGTCTGAGGGAGGAAGGTGCATTCCAGACCCGTCGTTGGAACTTAGGCCGAGAGCTTTCTTCCTGGCAGGGACCCTCTCCCCAACTCTCTAGTGTTTCTTTGATTGTCTCTGTCTTCTGCATCATTAATTTTGCTAGCGGTAAAGCCAAAAAAAGGTGGTGGGATATAACTGGCTAAATGATCGTGCTACAATAGGTCACAATTTTAGTAGAATGGTTGGTACCGTATTAGTATATACACTGGGGACACACAGGAAGGGGAAGGAGGATAACCGAGGGGAAAAGGAAGGGAGCCTGGACTCATGCCTGTTGGAAGCTCACCCCAATAAACATTGAATTGTTTGCATCTCTGGGCTTCGGGTGTTGCTGTTGTCTGTGTAAATGCAAAGGGCCAGGGAAGTGGGAGGGTGAAGGGATAATCCCTCGGATATCTGGACTTGCTCCAATTTCTTGGCATTAAGGAGTATAATTTCACTCCCTCCTCCCTTTGATACCCTTTTAGGTACTTCAAAGCTGCTATCATGTCCCTTCTCAGTCTTCCCTTTTCCAAACTAAACAAGCCCAGTTCTTTCACTCTTCCCTCATAGCTCATGTTCTCTGGACCTTTCATCATTTTGGTTGCTCTCCAATTTCTCCACATCTCTCCCAAAATGCGGAGCCCAGAACTGGACACAATACTCCAGCTGAGGCCTAACCAGCGCAGAGTAGAGCGGAAGAATGACTTCTCGTGTCTTGCTCACAACACACCTGTTAATGCATCCCAGAATCATGTTTGCTTTTTTTGCAACAGCATCACACTGTTATCTCATATTTAACTTATAATCAACTATGTCCCCTAAATCCCTTTCTGCTGGGCTTGTGAAATGAAGATTTCACAACTCCAGATATTGATAAGTGGGTCCTTGCCAGACACAAAGCTACCAGCCTAAGTGTTCTTTACATATTCTAGGATCTTCCCTTTCCTTGGAGGGGCTAGATCGGGTCACCTCTCTAACAGCCCAGAACTGCCTTGTTTTAATAGGACTGGCTTGGGATGTGAGGGTGTGACCATTTGTTTCCCAGTTTACGACTGCTCCTGCTGCTTAGTCAAGAACAAGGCCGAGACTAAACACAGAGAGGCTGTGACTTGGATTCTCTATTTTTATGCCTCCATAACTAGCTAAAAATATCTAAATTCTTAAGATATTGGCCTTTCCAGGCAGGCCTGAATAGCTATAACCTAACTCCTGGTTTATACTACAGACGTAGGTCCATGCAATACAGCTTATGTTGACCTAACTGCAGGGCCTGTTCTACGCTATACCAGGCAGGTGGGCTTAAGGTATGCAAAATGCCTAGCTGGAGTCAGCTTACCTGAAGCTGAGCTGCCTCAGCATCTACCCTGCAGGAGGCCAATGGGAGCATGTGCTCCTGTCGCATTCCCTTACACCTCAGAGAACGAGGAGTACACAACGCCAGCAGGGACCACCCTCAATATTCACTTTCAGGGCCTACACCAGACCCATGACATCGAACGCTAGAAGATCGACCTCCAGGGAGACAAGCCCTATGTATCTACACTAAAATTTCGCTTCCACCAACATAACTCGTCCACTAAACCAACTTTGTAACTTCTCCTTTGTGGGTGGCGCAGAGTCAGTATCAATACAACTAAGTCTGGAGGCAGTGGAGGCACCGCCTTGGTTACACGGACTGTGAGTGGCTTTAAGAAGCCGCTCCACAAGGCCCCTTGCTGACAGTTGAGTTGGTGCAAGCACTGCCGATTCAGGAAGCAAGGTGCAGACATGCACCAGGGAATTCGGACAGAGGCTGCCTGCTGACAGACGTACAGTCAATGTCATTTTGTAGTGCAGACAAGCCCTGCAACAGGAATCTGCATGTGGATTTTAGAGCATTTTAAAGCATGTTCTTAAACCAAAAGTGTTCAGATTCAATGACCCTGGGAGGTCACTTTGAGCCATTAAGCTGCAGATGGCCTGCTGACGCCTGGCTTGCCACTCAGCTTGTTGAATCACAGAATCATTGAACCACAGGGCTGGCAGAAACCTCAGGAGTGACCAAGTCCAGCCTTCTGCCCAAAGCAGGACCAACCCAACTCAATCATCCCAGCAGGGGATTGTCCAGCTTGGACTTAAACACCTCCAGGGATGGAGATTCCACCCCCTCCCTAGGGAACCCATTCCAGTGCTTCACCACCCACCTGGGGAAATAGTTTTTCCTAATAGCCAACCTAGACCTCCCCCACTGTAACTTGAGACCATTGCTCCTTGTTCTGCCATCCCTCACTACCGAGAACAGCCTCTCTCCAGCCTCTTTGGAACCTCCCTTCAGGAAGTTGCAGGCTGCTACCAAATCCCCCCTCACTCTGCTCTTCTGCAGACTAAACAAACCCCAATCCCTCAGCCTCTCCTTGTAGGTCATGTTCCAGCCCCCAAATAATTTTGTTGCTCTCCACTGGACCCTCTCCAATGCATCCACATCCTTTCTGTAGTGGAGGGCCCAGAACTGGACACAATACTCCAGATGTGGCCTCACCAGAGCCGAATAAAGGGGAATAATCACTTCTCTAGATCTGCTGGCAATGTTCCTTCTAATGAAGCCTAATATGCCATTAGCCTTTTTGGCTACAAGGGCGCCCTGTTGACTCCTATCCAGCTTCTCATCCACTGAAACCCCCAGGTCCTGTTCTGCAGAACTGCTACTTAGCCAGTCAATCTCCAGCCTGTAACTTATCACTGCACATGCACATTTTCTCTTCTGGAGCATTAGTCTATTGAGGATCTAGACTTTATCCACAATAACGTCCCAGTATTGCTCCACCAAAGGAGAACTGGGTGCAGTGCACTCGCTGGGATAAAGTCTACATGGGTTATAGCTCTATAGGGAAAGTCACAGTCACCATTGGAGCCCCCGGTGCAGGCAAAACAAATCTCAGAATACTCAGGAAGGGTTGGTGTTACATGATATTTGGGGGGGAGCTTGCTTGCAGGAATGATTCATTCACCTTACCCCTAATAGGGACTACTGATCCTTCCCTAGGCGCCAAGAAGCCCTGCTCATCTCAAGGCAATCTAAATAAACACGTGGGCTTGAGAGGGTTAGAAGAGGCGTCCGTTAAGAAGTAAGAGGGGTCACGTTAAGGCATGTGACCCAGTAGCACTGCCACGCCTTTCTAGAAGGGAAACTGAGACTCGGGGGTAAGTGGCTTCACTGGGGTCACAGAACAACATCGGTGGTGGGCAGAACAGTGACCCAGAAACCCCAGGCTCTCCCGTAATCACACAACAAGAAGAATCTCTCCCCCATTGCTGGCCTGTGTCCCCTCTGACGTGATGTTCCCATTCTTGTTTGGAACAGATTCATGGGCCCGTGGTCAACATGGAGGGTCAGAGCTGAGACTCATCCTTGCCGGTAAGAGCGGAGCAGGGAAAAGTGCGACTGGGAACAGCATCCTCGGCGAGAACGTGTTTGAATCCAAACTGGGAGCCCAGGCAGTAACCAGAGTTTGTAGATCCGGCAGGAGGGACTGGGAGGGGAAGACGATTCTGGTGATTGATACGCCTGCAATTTTCCACCCCCAGAACTGTAGCATGGAAGCTTATCGAGAGATCGGCCGTTGTATCATGCTCTCCGCCCCAGGCCCCCACGCGCTGGTGCTGGTGACTCAGCTGGGCCGTTACACTGCGGAAGACCAGGAAGCAGTGAGGCGAGTACAAGAGATTTTTGGAGGTGGGGCCATGAGACACGTGATCGTCTTGTTCACCCGGAAGGAAGATTTAGGGGGCGGTTCTCTGAGTGACTATGTGAGCCACTCGGATAATGAAGCTCTCCGGACTCTGATTCAGCAGTGTGGGGGCCGATACTGCGCCTTCAATAACAAAGCATCCGAAGCAGAACAGACAGAGCAGGTCCACGCGCTGATGGAAATCGCCGAGGGGATGGTGTGGAAGAATGGAAACTCCTATTACACAAGTAAATTATACGTTGAGGCCGAGGTGATGCTCAGTTGTGACAATGGCAACTTTGAAGAAAAATGCAGAAATTTTGGAGAAAAAGTGGAACAGCACATGAAACCCCAAAAGGAAGGCAAGCCCTGTGGCGTATTAACCAGCATTTGGAAAGTATGTTGTAGGCTTACAGTTTACCTGTGGAAATTTGTGATCTCTGTGATTAATGTATTTAGGAGAGGATGGAGGTTGGTTGTTTCATTGTATAGTTACTGCTTTGGTTAATGCCAACAACACAGCTTCATGTTTCATTTTCTCTTGTGATTTAAATGTAGTTTCTTACCAATCATGGGCAGAATTTCACTTCATTCTAACCCGGGTCTGGGCAAACTGTGGCTCGCGGGCCAAATCCAGACCACCAAGCCACCGGATCTGGCTCAGGGATGCTGCAGAGAACCCCATGCAGACTCCCTGCTTGCCTTGCCCATCTACATGCCGCTCAGAAACGTGGCTGCATGGCGGGTTTTCTTTAAAATCTGGGAGTCCTGAAGGGAGGGGGAAGCTTCAGGAGCTGCTCCTGTTACCAGCACAATCCCATTGGCTTGTTTCTGTCCAGAAATTGGCCAATAGGAGCTGCCTGTTTCAATACCAGGGAGTCATGAAGCACAAGGGGCTCCAGAGCACATGGCTGCAGACTGTGCGGGGGCGGGGCAGGCAGGGAGGCTGATTCAGGAACTGCTGCTGGCTGGTATGTCTCCTGGCCAGACCCTGCTTCTGGCACCCCAGTCCCTCCCTTCCCCAACCCTCTGCCCCCTACTCCTGCCCCCCTCCTCCACATACCCAATTCCTCTGCCCCCTCCTGTACCCATATCCCCTCTCAGATGCGGCACCCCAATTCCTGTCCCAGATCACAGTCCCCTCCTGCCCTAGCTCCCAATCCAAATCCCTGCACCCCCTCCTATACCCCAATTCCCTGCCCTAGGTCACAATCCAACCCCTTGTCCCCCAGCCCACAGCCCCAACTCACAACTGCCTCCTTCACCCACACTCCCTCCCTTACCCCAAGCTCTCTTCTGCATCCTTCTCCATCCCAGACCCCGCATCTCCTCCATTAATACCACGGAAGAGTGCGGCCCAATTTCTTGGAGTGGCCTCCCCATCAAAAATTTGTGCCCATCCGTGTTCTAACCCTGCACTTTCCTGTGGTCTACAGCTCAGCTTCTTACTTACCACTAGAATAGCACAAGACAAATTTGCAAATAACGATTAGATGGAGTCCTTTATATTTGCTGTACATACATTTTACTCAAGAGATACTAAAAAGGAATGCATATGGATATGTAAAATAAAACATGGCAATACAACAAACCGGGCAGCATTTTCATTAAAATCTTGCTCTGTCAAATGTTGGTCGTTTCAAACAGCACATAATTTACACCTATCAAAACTGGAGTACTCTGTTCAGTCCGGGGAACCACATTTCAAGAAAGATGAGGAGAAATTGGAGAGTATCCAGAGAAAAGCAACAAAAATGATGAAAGGCCTAGAGAACATGAGCTAGGAGGGGAGAATGAAAGAACTGGGTTTGTTTAGTTTGGAAAGGAGAAGACTGAGAGGGGACATGAGAGCAGTTTTCAAGTATCTAAAAGGGTGTCATAAGGAGGAGGGAGAAAACGTGTTCTCCTTGGCCTCTGATACGAACATAAGAACAGCCATACTGAGTCAGAACAACGGTCCATCTAGCCGCTTTTTCAGAAGAGAGTACCCAGGCAGTCTGGATGCTCACTTTCGAAAAAAGCACAGTTTGCATTACATAGCGCCTTTTTTCAAAAGAGTACTTTCGAAAAAAGGCATTATTCCCCGTAAAACGAAGTTTTCCACAGTCGAAAAAACTGCCGCGGTCTGTCGATTTACTTTCGAAAGAACGGGGCAGCAATCTAGACGCAGGGGACGTTTTTTCAAAAAAAACCCTATAGTCTAGACACACCTTCAGTGAAGAAAAAGTGATGATAGGACAGAAACAACGGGCTTAAATTGTAGCTAGGGAGATTTTGATTGGGCATAGGAATATCTTCTTGTCAAGGTGGTTAAACACTGGAATAAGTTGCCCAGGGAGGTTGTGGAATCTCCAACACTGGAGATACTTAAGAGCTGGTTAGACGGACATCTATCTCAGCTCCCATAAGATTGGGATTCAGTATGAAGAGGATAATAACATACCATAACTAAGTGTGCGTTTACACCAGAATAAAATTGCCAAGAACACTGTGAAGAGGGTGTCTGTGCTTTGGAGAAATTTCCCTGAAAGAATACAAAGTGTGTTTTACTTTCACATTAGAATTTCAGGAACCTCAGTTCTCCCCGGTCACAGTTTCTTAATATTTTTAAGCACCTCTCTGAACTTTATCAAACTCCGAAGGGAGCTGAAGATCTCAGTGCAGACACTTCATCTGCCTCAAGCTGGTCTTGAGTCCGAGGCTTCCTGTTATTTTTTGCATTTCTGCCACTTCTTTTTCTGTTCAGCTCATGCATCAGGTGCTGTTTCTATCTGAGGGTATTAGGGGTTTGACGTTCCAGCCCCACTGTGCCATCAGGATAACCTGGTGCAGTGGCTGAAAAAAATGTAAAAGATATCTCAAAGAAACGAACATCCCTAGGGTTGCAAAGATGGGGGAAAGCTGAGCTTTGTCCTCCATGGGACGGAGCCTCCCACCCCCTTGCAGGGAGATAAAGCATCCTGCTGTCTGGCTGCCTTCTGCTGGCTGCAAATTGCAAGGAGATCCTGCAATCCCAGGCAAGGAGCTGTGCACCGTCAGGGTATCCCACCACACCCCCCTCTCCAAACCCCCGTCGCTCCAGTATTGGCCAACAGCTCTGAGCACGCCCCCTGGTAGCACCGAGCAGCTGTGGAGTCTGGCTGCCTCCTTTCTCACTCTCCTGGTCTTGCCAAGATTTACTCAAGCCCAATAATGGAGACCAAAATGTCCTCGTTGCAGGGTCCCATTTATCAGCTCCGTTTCCTGAGCCCAGAGGCAACGTTTCTCCGTCAGCCTCTCCACCCCCACGTGTTTTGGCCCCATGTCTATGGCAATACATATCACTGTGCGGGCTCAGGAGTCCCCAGCCAGGTGCCTTTTAAAAAGCATCATCATCTTAAAGCAAAGCGCCACCACGGTCCTGAGACTCCATCATGTCAAACCAATCTGACAGCTTTCTTTGCTCGGATAACGAGTCTTGTGGATAAGGGAGTAGCGGTGGATGTGGGATACCTAGACCACGGATGGCCAGACTGTTCAAGATGAAGAGCCACAATAGCAGGGGAGACAGTGTGAAGAGAGAGAAAAAAAAAACCGCAGCAAAGCAGCAGCGCTGGGGGAAAATAGACACAATCCATCCCAGGCTCGGCTTTTATTTTTGGCTCAACAGCTTTACCCCGGCTCTTCACACTGTCTCCACTGCTCTTGTGGCTCACAAAAAAAGGACTGGGAAGGGGTGAGAGGTGCAAGCTCTGGAAGGAAATTTGGGTGCATGAGGAAGTAGGCTCAGGAAGGGGGCTCCAGGCTGGGGAGTGTTGGGGTCAAGTGGAGAACATAAGAACGTAAGAATGGCCGTACTGGGTCAGACCAAAGGTCCAGCTAGCCCAGTAGCCTGCCCAGTGGTCAGCACCAGGTGCCCCAGAGGGGGTGGACCGAAGACAATGATCAAGCGATTTGTCTCCTGCCATCCCTCTCCAGCCTCTGACAAACAGAGGCCAAGGACACCATTTCTATCCCCTGGCTAATAGCCTTTTATGGACCTAACCTCCATGAAATTATCTAGCTTCTCTTTAAACTCTGCAATAGTACTAGTCTTCACAGCCTCCTCTGGCAAGGAGTTCCACAGGTTGACTGTGTGCTGT
>JANRFK010006697.1:42403260-42413749 GCA_030068395.1 Apalone spinifera | reverse complement strand
GTTGGGATTGGTCCTGCCTAGAGGAGGGGGCTGGACTTGATGACCTTCTGAGGTATCTTCAAGCTCTATGGTTCTACGATTCTATGAACAGTGGCAACACAACTGAACCAGTTGACGTAAAGACTGGACCCAAACAAGGGTGTGTGATAGCACCTACACTATTTAATATCTTTTTTGGAAAGCATGCTTCAGATTATTGGAGATGACATTCCAAGTGGAGTTGAAATAACCTACAGAATGGATAGTACCCTCTTCAATCTGGACAAGGAGGTTTACAGGATCTGTCGAAAAAGGCTTTCTTTCTCGACAGATCCCCTTCTAGACTGCCACTTTTTGCCGACAAAGTTCTGAATCGGTAAAACGTGGCAGCCATGTTTATGCAAATTAGGCACAGGATATTTAAATCCCTGCCTCATTTGCAATGTCAACCTGCCTAATCTGCATCCTCTGCTGACAGAGGGATGCCGTCTAGACATACCCTCACAGTGTAGACATACTGAAGAAAGATCAACCCAGAGGAGTAGTGAGGAATTGTTCCTGAGAAATATTGTCAGGAACTATCACTGATTCAAGAGCTAGTGGGAGAGCCAGCAAGCAGCAGCTTTAGGCTAATGGGATGTTCCTTCCCTGTTTTGTGACAAATGTGGCGCCATGCAATACAAGGAAATTAAGTAGCTGTGACTCACCAATGCCAGCACGCTCACCGGGGTGCTGAGATCCTGGCTTTTAGGGTCCCAACAGTCTAAGGACGAGAGTACCATGAGAGATGCTGACCAATGCAGTGCAAGGTCCTGTCACCAGACTAAGCCGCGGCTTATGGTGAGCATGAGCCATAAACAGAGAAGAACTTTCCACACCATGTTTTCCAAAACACACAAACCAAGTGCTGGCACCAGCTGCTCCCCTCTGAGTGGTGCCGCTCCTTGGGAGGAGGGTCTGCAGGAAGCGTCAGATACTAGACAAGTTCAGTCTGCAGGCCTGTTCTCCACGTCCCAGCAAACCTCAGATGATCTGTGCCTCCTACCAGCTGCTCAGGGCGAGTCAAGCAGAGCACCAACTAAGGGAACTGAGTTGCAAGGATCTTGTAATCTACAAGCCTGTAAAATCAGAGCAGTGGGGGGCTGGGCCCCTCAAGAGGTCACCTGGTCTGTTCCTTGCTAAAGCCAGGCCAAAGAAACTCTGCAAGTAGCCGGTGGGCCAAAGAATTTCCTTGGCCCAGGGCTGTGGAGGCAGAGAAGAGTGAGCTCCTGCCTAGGGGGCGGGGGGCAAAGAGAGCTGCTCCTGCTGGGAGGGTGAGAGGACAGAGCGACCTTGGGCTGGGGTGGGGGAACGGAAGAGTGAGCAGGCTGGATCAGAGCAGGGCAGGAATGGGAAGGAAGATCGAGGTCCTACCAGAGTGGGGAACAGAGCAAGCTGCTACCGGGGAAGCAGGGATGTGACCAGGGTCCTGGTGGCTGTGTTGCCTAGTGGTGAGGTCACTGAGTAAGCAGGGAAAACAGTAGCGGGGGGAGGGAGATGTTGCCTCCCAGACCCCTTGTGTTCCTGGCCCAAGAACTCTAAACCATTCCCTATCCAAATGCTTGAGTTTGCGGCCTTTCAATAGGGTCCCCGTTTTCCAGAGTGGTGGGGGGGGGGGCCTCCATGCTTCCTTTGCGGATGATCAGACAGGGTCTGACTCATACCCTGAGATGGCTGAACCAGTCTCCTTTCTCCTCACTAGTCAGCCCTAAACTGAACCAGGCTCCTTCCTTTTCTCCTCCACCCCAGGCCTCGCCCTGGCTGCAGGGAAAGTAGGTGGGGCTAGTTGGATGAGATGGATCTAGATGCTGGAGTGCACAGACAATGCAGCAGTCAGGCCTGTATCTCTGGGTGAGGTGGATCCAGATGTTGGAGTGCACAGACAATGCAGCAGTTAGGCCTGTATCCTCACCTGCGATGAAATTTGGGGTCCTGTTTGCTTGGATACCCCTTTCCTTACTAGTATGGGTGACTCCAGTGTAAAGACACTGTGAATGTTGTTTGTGTCTAGTCTGTTGTTTGAGGTCAGTTAGTATAATGGGAACAGAGAAGGGCTACAGTGTTACCGGGCGAGATGGGAGTCCAGTACATCAGCATACACCTGAGGACTGCCATGCCTGTCTCAAAGCAAGGAGAAGGATCCAGTTAGGAGGGGCGCTGGGGTATAAAACAATAAAATGCCAAGGAAAGGCCTGTCTATAATGGTAACACAACCCCACTCCTTGCCCCTCCCATGGAGTACAACCCCAGCTGAATGAAGCCCCCTGGCCAATGAAACCCCTCTCCCCCAAAGGCCCCTACCCCTACATTGCAAAAGGTAGAATGGAGTGCATGTGTTTCAGTCCTGCTAAGAGGGTGGCAATGGGACATGGGAATCTAAGGCATCAGAGTTAGAGGCATGTTTGCTGGCATGGGACCTCAGTAAACGTTGCGTTGCCAGCACGTTGGCCTTCTGGACTTCTGCTTCCTCTGCATGCTGAGAGCCTGGGAAGGGGTGAAGGCAAAGCCCTCTGACCACAGGGATCTCTGCCCAGCGTGGTTCCGGTGTCCATCAGTCAGTGATGGAAATGCTGTTTGGTGTTCCTGTGTTCGGACAACAGTCACACGGAGTTAGCTGGTATAGCGGCAACATTTAGGACAAATCTCTTATATAATTCACAGTTGCCTGCAGACTGCTCTGCTGCCTCCAGGTTTGCAGGAACCTCCCGCTGCTTTATACTGTTCAGTTTATACTGGGGTTGAGGGTGTCATGCTGTGCAGTGGCTCACCTCGGTCTGTGCCCACCTCAGAGCAGTCTGTGGACACCCAACGTGGGGATGTGCTCTACAATTCAATTTCACCTACCACCGACAGGTGTGAACTTCCGGGTCACTCTCCCTGGTGAGACTAGGAGTGACATAGAGCCCCTTCAGACACTATAGTCTGTTTGCAATGCCGACTGACTGGAAATGGAGATAAAAGATCATTCATACCAAAACTCAGATCACGTTTAGATTGCTTCCCTCCCCAGTGACCAGTCACTTACCCACATCAATTGGAACTCCCACTCTAACACCAGAGACAAAGCCGGCAGCCAATTCTAGTTTAAATGGCCTAAGGGTTTATCAGATAAGAAAAGTCAATGAATTGTTGAGAGGCTAAAGCAGGTAAGCTATATGCACAGGTGAGTCACAGTTTGCAATTGGAAAAAGCGCCAGTGATGTAATAAACTGCCAGCTTCCCAAAAGCTTCTTCAGGCGCCCAGCTTATCTCTGAGGATCTTCACTTTGCATCTGGCACAGCTCCCTGGGAAACTCCAAAGATGCAGGATCTTTCCTTGAATCCCTACTTATAGCTTCTTCTCAATAAAACCAAGCTGACAGTGTCACCACCCTCGTGGGCCTCTCTATGATTCTCATTTAGCACAGACACTGAAACTGACAATATTTTTTCCTAATTTTTTCCTTCTCTTTCCCTCTCCATTCCTTCTCTTTCTCTGCTATTTATTTGTACCCTGGATCCCTTAACTCCATTCACCTGAAGAAGAGGGTTGTGCCCAAGAAAGTTTATGATCCCATCTACATGTTTTGTTAGTCTTTAAGGTGCTGCAGCACTATTTGTTGTTTTTTAAGTTTTTTTCCAGTTACACACTAATTCAGCTGCCTTCCGAGCCTTTGATGGCAATGAGTGAAGATTTCACGTAGAGTCTTTGAACTCTGGCTTGACTCTTACTTCTTAAAAATTGAGGTTTAAGGGTTATTTTGAAGGAAGGGTTTCTTTTCGAAATAACCCTGTTTTTTATCTCGAAATACGGTATTTCGGAAAAGCAGCCAGCCACCATTATGCAAATGAAGTGTGGAAAATTCAAATCCGCACCTCATTTGCAATTTTGTTTGTCTGCATTTGCATTCCTCTCTCAAAGGAGGAATGCCATGTAGACATACCCTCTGTTTCTCCGGGACAGGCATAAGGATCTTACAGAAAAAGGGGGGGTTGCGCAAAATAGCCATGGCCACACTGCCTGTTTTTGCACAAAACCCCCTAGCACAAAAATGGAATGAAAGAGAGTATGCAAATGAAGCATGAGAAAATGCTAATCTGCATTTCATTAGCATTGCCTCTTGTGGCAAAAGTCATAGTGTGAACATGATGTAATGGACAGGAAGAGTGCTGACCAGCACCTGGTGACTAACGGATTACACTCAGGTAGCTCGCAAGGGTGTTGGCCAGGGGGCTGGGAGAACCAATTGAAATAGAGGGTTGGAATTTGAATTGTATAAGGTACATTGCCTGCTTTCTTTGTGTAGGAGAGTTAAACCAGGAGTTGAGAGCCTTCTATCCCTCCCTTTTCTCCCTGGATCCCACTGATGCAGACGCTCGCAGGGTTCTCTGGAACGAACTCCTGAGGTCAGTGTGAGAGATTGGGACCAGCTGGAGCTGTCTCTCACTCTACCCAAGTTCTTGGAAGCCCTCTGTTTCATGCCCACTAACAAGTCCCTGGGGATGGATGGGCTACCATGCAGTTCTACCATGTGTTCTGGGACATCCTCAGCCTAGACTTTGCCAGCATCTGTGCCAAGTCTTTGGAGAGCGGGCTCCTCCATTTATCATGAAGGAGAGCCATGCTCACCTTGTTGCCTAAGAAGGGGAACCTCAGCGATCTGAGGAATTGGTGTCCCTTCTTGCTCCTCAGCACAGACTATAAAATCATTGCCAAGGCCACCTCGCTAAGACTGAGGTCCATGCTGGCTGACATGGTCCATCTAGACCAGATCTACACAGTTCTGGTTCGTACCATCTTTGACAACCTATATCTGGTCCAAGATCTCCTAGAGCTCAGGTGTAGGGATGGTCTGCTGTTCACCCTTCTGTCCTTGGATCAGGAGAAAGTGTTCAACTGGATGGACCTGCTGGGCACCCTGCGGGCCTTAGGCTTTGGGCCCCCCTTTATGAGGTTTCTCCACATGCTGTATGCTTCCACAGAGTGCTTGGACAAGCTCAACTGGACCTTGATTGCACCGGTCAGTTTCGGGCGGGGAGTGTGTCAAGGCTGTCTGATGTTAGGTCAGTTGTGAGGGGGTGAGGAGTGGGTGGGGGTGTGCTCTCTCACAGGACCCAGTTGAGGCAAGCCGGAGTAGCGGACAGCTAAGCAGGACACGGACAATCCAGGAAGTTTTTGGAAAATGTTGGGGATAATTCTCAAAAATTACAAGTGCTGAAGGAACCGACATGGGGCCATGCGCAGCTTGACCTGCTGCTCACAAACAGGGAGGAACTAGTAGGGCAAGTAAAGGTGGGTGACAACCTGTGCAGCAGTGATCATGAGATGGTAGATTTCAGGATCCTGATTAAAGGAAGAAAGGAGAGAAGCAAAATACACACCCTGGACCTCAGAAGAGTGGACTTTGACTCCATCAGAGAACTGCTGGGCAGGATTCCCTGGGATGGTAACATGAAGAAGAAGGGAGTCCAGGAGAACTGGCAGAATTTTAAAGAAGCCTTATTGAAGGTACAGGAAGAAACCATCCCGATGTGCAGCAAGATAAGCAAATATGGTAGGTGACCAGATTGGCTTACCAGGGAAATCCTTGGTAAGACTAAAGATTAAACACAAAAAGGAAGCTTACAAGAAGGGGCAATTTGGACAGCTGACTAGGGAGAAGTATAAATATATTGCTCAAGAATTCAGGGGAGTCATCAGGAAGGCAAAAGCACAACTGGAATGCGACTAGCAAGGAATGTGAAGGGTAACAAGAAAGATTTCTACAGACATGTTACCAATAAGAGGGTGATCAGAGAGGATGTGGGGCCCTTACGGAATGAGGAAGGTAACTTAGCGAGAGATGATGTGGGAAAAACTGAGGTACCTAATGCTTTCTTTGCCTCTGTCTTCACGGACAAGGTCAGCTCCCACACTAATGCATTAGGCAACGCAGTAGGGCAAAGAGGTGGGCAGCCCTTAGTGGAGAAAGAACAAGTTAGGAACTATTTAGAAAAGCTAGACATACACAAATCCATAGGTCCGGATTTAATGCATCCAAGGGTACTGAGGGAGTTGGCAAATGTCATTGCTGAGCCTTTGGTCATTATCTCTGAAAACTTGTGGAGATCTGGAGAGATCCCGGATGACTGGAGAAAGGATGAGGGGATGAGGAAAAAGGATTAATGACCTGGATGAGGGGATGGATTGCACCCTCAGCAAGTTTGCAGATCACACTAAGCTAGGGGGGAGAGGTAGATACACTGGAGGGCAGGGATAGGGTCCAGAGTGACCTGGACAGATTAGAGGATTGGGCCAGAAGAAATCTTATGAGGTTCAACAAGGACAAGTGTAGAGTCCTGCATTTCGGATGGAAGAATCCCAAGCATTGTTACAGGCTGGGGACCGAATGGCTAAGTAGCAGTTCTGCAGAAAAGTACCTTCTCATCTCTGGATGAGAAGCTGGATATGAGTCAACAGTGTGCCCTTGTAGCCAAGAAGGCTAATGGCATATTAGGGTGCATTAGGAGGACCATTGCCAGCAGATCTGGAGAAGTGATTATTCCCCTTTATTTGGCTCTGGTGAGGCCAGATCTGAAGTACTGTGTCCAGTTCTGGGCCCCCCACTATAGAAAGGATGTGGACACATTGGAGAGGGTCCAGCGGAGGGCGACCAAAATGATTAGGGGGCTGGGTCGCATGAACCTATGAGGAGAGACTGAGGGATCTGGGTTGGTTTAGTCTGCAGAAGAGAAGAATGAGGGGGGATTTGATAGCAGCCTTCAATTTCCTGAAGGAAGGTTCCAAAAAGAATGGAGAAAGGCTGTTCACAGTAGTGACAGAGGGAAGAACAAGGAGCAATGGTCTCAAGTTACGGTGGGAGAGGTCTAGGTCAGATATTAGGAAAAACTATTTCCCTAGGAGAGTGGTGAAGCACTGGGATGGGTTCCCTTGGGACGTGGTGGAATCTCCATGACTAGAAGTTTTTAAGTCTTGGCTTGACAAAGCCCTGGCTGGGTTGACTTAGCTGGGATTGGTCCTGCCTTGGGCAGGGGGCTGGACTTGATGACCTTCTGAGGTCTCTTCCAGCTCTATGATTCTGACTCTATAAGCATTCCTCACCTCCCGATGTACTCGCTGGGAATTATGAAGGCCAGAGAGCTTCATGCTCTGGGCAAGCACTGGAGTCCAGAAGATCTCCAATCCTGGTGACTTCTGCCAGCACCAACCTCTGGCTTACTGAGGGGGGCTCTGCCGCCTGCACACGGAGATGGGGATTGTGTAACAGGGGCTCTGCAAGGAGGTCTGCCCCCATGATGGGTCCCTAGGACCTGGTCACCGAGAGCAGCTTCCAGGTCTGGAGTTGGTCCTGGCAGAAGACCGGCAGCTCAGAGAGGTCTCAGAGAAGACCTCTCAGGTAATGGAGCTGCAGGTCATATCGGAGCCCTTGGCAGCACTGAAGGAAAATGTGCACTAGCATGCCCCACACTGGACTGCTGGCATCATGTAGAGCCTCTGCTGGGCCTGGAGGTGGAGGACATGAACTCGCATGCGCAAACACATCAGGCTCTGTTCTCCCTCCTTCAGGGGAAGATGGTGTTCCCCTGCAGAGACCCAATACTGTCCTGCCCAGCAGAACCACAGTATCAGCTGCTGGATCTGATCCAGGAAACCTGAGGTAGGGACCAGGGTGTTGAGATGGTGCCAGAGCATGGACAGGACCAGTTGGTTAAGCAACATAGTCCTCCCATGCTGGGAGAGGCAGCGGAGCAGTCCTGTCCATCTTCGCAACCGCCCAGCCACCCTGGACTCTAACCCTTGCCAGTTCTCCAGCAGGGAGGGATGCGTGGCAGAAATAAAAACACCAAGCTAGAGCAGCAGACCCACGCAGGTAGAAGGGAGCTTGCCTGACACCCAGCCCTGACCACCAGGCCAGAGCTCTTGACCAAGTTGACCTGGGTAGAGGAGGCTGCCGAGTAAATGTCTTGGCAGGCCTCCACCTGTGCCAGGTCGCCCGGGTCCCGGACCATGAGAAGCAGGTCATCGGCATATGCCAACAGGACCAGCCACATCTCTGGCTCACGGAGCACAAACCCCATCAACCTCTTGCAAAGGAGACGGAGGAAGGACTGTGTACTTGGTGTGGTTCACCTCTTTTCCAGACACTTGTCCCTTCGTGATGTGAGAAAGACCCTGGTGCAAGTCTATCTCGAGTGTGCCAATTTACAGACCCTTTTTTGTTTCCTCCAGAGTCTCTTGTTGAGATTCTGGCTGCACTTCTCTCCTCACCTATTAATTTATGCATATCCTGTCCATGGCCCCACAAAGTCATGGGGCTTCTTCGTCAACCTCCTCCTGGCTATGGCCAAAATGGCATTTTACAAGACCAGGGAGCAGTGGTTGGCTGAGGGAGGGGCCTGAGACTGTAGGCCCTATTTCCACTCCTGTATACGTTCATGCATCCGGGCAGAGTTCCACTGGGTGGTGTCTGCTGGCTCTCTCAAGACCTTTGAGGAACAGTGGGAGCTGTCCGGGGTTCTCTGCTCGGTGTCCCTGTCTGGTTTCTCTCCTTTTAATCCTATGACCCCTACACCCTTCCCTGTTTTCTCTTTATTTGTCCCTCATAATCACTTGGTACTCTGGGCTCTGTGGACCCTCCCCGAAGACTGCAGGGAGGTCCTTTAGATGTGGGCAGGTGTAAGCCAGACTCCAATAGGACTACGTTTTTATAGCATCCTGTTTTGACCCTGTCACATATCTCCCCTCCCCTTCCCCTCCCCCTCTCAACATCCTAGGATTGGGCACCTTGGGTTGTCATGCAATATACTCATGACAGACCATTTGCATTGCCATGGTAGCTTCCAACCTGGCGTTGTATGGAGAATTGGAAGGGCTGTAGGAACAAAAACCATCTGATTACTCTCATGTTCTTTTCTTTGTTGTGCTGCATCCACTGAAGGTCGCATGGTCAGTAACAAGAGTAAATCGTCAGCCCAGTGGATAATGACAGAGTGTTTTCATAGCCCACTTGATGGCGAGACATTCTCTTTCTACCACTGCATATGTTTTCTACTGAGATAGAGGACTGGGTGCTCTTCATCTCCAGCCAGCTGCAACAAGACAGAATCCAAGCCTACTTCATATGCGTCTGTCTGGAGGCTGAATTATTTGTCAAAGTCAGGAGCTATGAGTGCAGGATTACTGCAGCGAGCTGTACATGAATCCAATAATGCTTTTTTCCGCTGTGTCGGTTCACTTCACCATGTCAGGACCCCAGGCTTTATCAGATCCATCGGGGACTTACTCTGGTAACAAAATGGGGAATGAACCATCTATAATACCCCAACACTCCCAGGAATGCTCAGACTTGCTTTTTTCTATATGGCTGTGGCCAATTCTGGATGGCCTCCAGCTTATTCACCTGGGGTTTTACCACACCTCTTCCTACGATATAGCCTAGGTATTTAGCCTGGTCAAATCCTATGGTGTACTTGGCTGGGTTAGCTGTAAGACCAGACTGTCTTAGGGTATTTAGCACCACTTCCACTTTTTCTAGATGAGTTTCCCAATTGGGGGAATGAATTATTAGGTAGTCGAGATATGCTGCTGTGTACCTGGAATGGGGGTATAGGAGTTTGTCCATCAGACATTGAAAGGTAGCAGGAGCCTCATGTAGTCTGAAAGGGAGGACAGTGTATTGAAATAAGCCCTCAGGTATAGAAAATGCAGGTTTTTTTCTTTTGCTCCCTTGGCCAATGGAATATGCCCATACCCCTTTGTTAAATCTAAAGTGGTAAAAAATTGGGCATTGCTCAAGCGGTCAACTAATTCATCAATACGGGTATAGGGGATGAGTCAAACTTGGATATTTCATTCAACCCACTGAAAGGCATTACAGAACCTAGTGGTACCATCCAGCTTTGGCATCAAAACAATTGAACTAGACCATTCACTATGGGATTCCTCGATGATTCCCAACTCCACCATCCTCTTTACTTCAGCCTTAATTTCTTCCCTCTTTCTGGAGAGGACCTGATAGGGTCTGAGTGTATCTTTGACCCCAGGGTTTGCGGTAATGCGATGATAAGTCTCAGTCGTTCGGCCTGGTTTAGTTGAAAACATGTCCCGATGTCGGTTGATCATCTCGATTACTTCACTCTTTTGGTCTGGTGTCAGGTCAGGGGATATCTTGACTTGCTCATGTGAGGTATCTTCCTGGTTTGGGGCCTCCTGGGTGACCACACATGCCTCTCTGGACTGCCAAGTTTTCAAGAGATTCAAATGATAAACCTACTCCTCTTTCGGTGTCCTGGCTGCCTCGCCTTATAGTTTACTCCCCCCATGGCTTCAACTAGCTCATAGGGCCCCTGCCATTAGGCCAAAAGCTTGCTCTCTTCTGTGGGCACCAATATCACCACTTGATCCCCTGGCTGGAACCCCTGAACTTACGCCTGGCATTTGTAATGAGTTTGCTGGGCCTCCTGGGCCTTTTCCAGATGTTCCCGTACAATG
>JANRFK010006697.1:42183098-42197139 GCA_030068395.1 Apalone spinifera | reverse complement strand
AGTGTCCCTGGCTGCTGCCCCGCTGGTGAGCGGCCCCACTGGGAGGCCACATTTGCCTTGGGGTAACTGTCCCCGCTGATTGCCGAGCTGTGCAGGGACGAGCCCAGGATGAGGCTGGGCCTGCTGCCGACCGAGGGCCCCTGTTCACGATTCCATCGCTCCTCTGCAGGTGTACAAAGGGGGAGCCCATTCTCCAGCCTGCCCCTGGCTCTGGCTGCTGCTCCCACTGGGCTGGCCTGGCTCCTTGTAACTGCAGCTCCTCTCTGCGGTGGTACAGGCTGGGCAGGGAGCCAATGACACCCGGTGGCAGCACTACCCCATGGAGATGGAGTCCAGACCAGAGCAGAAGGATCCAGACCAGCAGCCCTCCCAGACACACCTGAGAACTGCACTCGCCTCCAGCAGCCCAACTCCTGCTGTCGGTTTAGAGCTCACTCAGATCTGAACAGAGACCCCCAAAAGTGACAGGCTGCCAGTGCGACCCTCTCACTGTGCTAGTCCGCTCCAAAATGCAACACATTTCCATGCCAATTCACTCAGGCCTTACAAAGGTTGTAATTACAGAAAGGGAAACCCCCAAACTCACATGCTATTACTGTGTTACCTTTCCAATGACGCTGTCACACTTCTTTCCTCCAGCCCCACAAGCTGCCGGCCAGTGCACTGAGAAATGTGAACTACGGATTGTTCTTGTTGGCAAAACCGGAGCTGGGAAAAGTGCAACAGGAAACACCATCATTGGCGAGAGAGTGTTTGAGTCTAGAGTCGCAGCACAATCGGTGACAGTGAAATGTACTAAGAAGAAAGGGCACAGGAAGGGCAGGGACCTTGCAGTCATTGATACTCCTGGTCTGTTTGACACAAAAGTTCCCTTAAAAGAAACTGTGCGAGAAATCGGGCGCTGTGTCGTCGTCTCCTCCCCAGGCCCCCATGCTATCGTCCTGGTGATGCAGCTGGATCGTTTCACTAAAGAAGAGAAAAAAACAGTTGAACGAATACAAGACATTTTCGGGGACAAAGCTGTGCAGCACATGATCTTCCTGTTCACCAGAAAAGAGAACTTAGAGGGTATGCCTTTACATGAATATATAAACGAATTTAATGACAAAGATCTTGAGAAGCTGATGAAAAGGTGTGGGAATCGATGTTGCGCTTTCAACAACAAAGCGACAGGCCAGGAGCAGGAAGCCCAGGTTTCAGAGCTGATTACAATGATCGATACGATGGTGCAGCAGAATGGGGGCTCCCATTATACTAACGCCATGTATGAATTTGCTCAGGCGACTCTTCAAGAAAAAATCAATACGCTCAGAGAAGCCTGTAAGAAAGAGATGGAAAGAAAAACAAGAGACGCGAAATCTCTTCATGAGGAGGAATGTGAAAAACTCGAAGAGGATTTAAAGAAAGGAGGCTCATCTGATGAAAAGAAGAAAAAGGCCATGCAAGAAAACCTGAAAAAAGATTTAGAGAAGATAAACACGCAATACCAGGAAGAGCTACACGACCTCAGGGAAAGAGCGGACGAGGATGATAGTATAATAGAAGCTATTTTCAACGCATTCTCAAATGTATTTTCTAAAGTCAAACTCTGGTTTCAATAACGACTGACCTACCATAGTTCCTCCTTCTCTTACCACTTTGCCAGTTTTTAATACAGGTTGAACCTCTCTAATCTGGCACATTTGGGACCTGATCAGTTCTGAATTTTCCAGACCACTGAAAATCAGTGGTCTGAATTTTCCAGACCACTAAGAACATCAGAACGGCCAACTGGGTCAGACCAAAGGTCCATCCGGCCCAGTGTGCTGTCTGCCGACAGCGGCCAACGCCAGGTCCCCAGAGGGAGTGAACAGAACAAGGAATCACCAAGTGATCCCTCTCCTGTCGCCCATTCCCAGCCTCTGACACGCAGACACCGGGGAAATAAGCAACTTCACAAAAATAAGCATTCATAAGTATTCTCTGATCAATCTGGATGAGCAGTTCTTGTCTCATTGGCTAATCACACGCAGTTCCTTCCGACTAGTCTGTAACGTGTGACTGGCCACCTAAGTCACTTGGTATCATTTCTATTTCTGAATTAAAATGTTACCGAGAAAATAACAAATGATGCATTTTGAAAATTTTCCGATCAAAGGTTTGCAGATATTTTCCCATTCAAGTCAGCACTTCTCTTCACTAAAGCGTCTGTGACCAAATATTTTAAAAAATACTCAAACAGCTTGAATTGCCATGTAACTCCCAGTCCTATCCGATCTGTCTACGGATATAACCTACCTTTACTTGTATCATTTAGCTTTCCTGTAGCTTCCTGTTTAGCTTCTGATTTGCTGTGAAATGTCATGTGATAATTTCCATGAATTACAAACGAACCCATGAAAATAAATGTGTATTAAACTGCATGGCAGTGTAGTAGAAAGTGACCGAGACATGAGGCCTGGTATAAAGGCCTGAACTAAAAAGGCCCTGCTGGTATAACGCACACGTAGCAAGAGTAACTACAAGCAAAAGTCGGACCGTGTCAAAAGCAGACGCTTGCCTGTAAGTTCACTGTCAGGCACATGAGCTCTGTACTGGCATTGCTAAAACACACGGAAGACATAACCACATTCCAGCAGGCCGGCACACGGACATCCCAACCTACCACACAGTACAATGGCTTGACAGAAGTGACATGTGGGGTGTTTTGTCTGAAACGTCAGGAGAAAGGTACAAGGGGAAGTAACAAACATACCGGGAAACGTGCAAAGTGATACGTCCAGTTTTGTCCCACTTTGCTTGTCTCATTGTTAAGGGATCCCTCACCTTAACCCAGGGCTACTCAGCACGCGGCCTGCGTGTGGCCCACGGCCTGTTTGTTTGTGGCCTGCAGGTGGGAGCCAAAACCAAAAAGTCGTCAATATAACGGTCTTCTGTCGATATGCGTTTTAGCAGTTAAATTCCTGGACTGTCATTGCTCATTCAAAGCGCTGTCATGGGGTGGAAATCGGGTCACTATTGCATTTGATTAATATCAGCAGAACTGGTTTAAATGAGGTCTGGTGGTGTGTAGTCTTGCCTTAATCTTTGTGTTCATGCCCCTCAGTGTGAAAGAAGCTAGTTGCATGTATATTTGCATGGATATGCAACCACACTTAAGTTGCGGCCCTCGGCATATCATTGTGGCCCTCGGGGCTCCCAAAGATGAATTGCCCTGCGCTAGTCTTTTCCTGAGTAAGGGGCAAGCCAGTCGCTCTTTGGGCCAGAGAAGTGCTGGTTCCTGAGCGGTCACAGGGCTGTGTCTAGGTGGGGGCGCTGCGTATGCCAGGTGGGATTTTCAAAGGGGCCAGAGTAAGCCCCAAGGAGCACAGAGAACACAGGGTCCTGAGTCACAGAGGAGGGTGAAATAAAAGGCCTGTGCTATTTGTGGAGAGCAGGGTGCTCCAGCAGAGAGCCACTCGAATCACTTGCCACGTGCTGTGTACAGGGTCTTCTGAGGGTTTCCTGAGAGCGGCCAGAAATGGACTGCTCTGCACCTGTGGGTTGGTGCCCCCGCCCCGTCCAATCAAAGAGCCAGCCTCTGCGTTCAAATACTCACCCACTGCCTTGGCAGTGAAGAGTGAGCTCTGCAGGCTCTGGCGCTGTGGTACTCAGGGGCGGCCAGAGCCATTTGTGCGCCCGGGACCCAGGAGCGCGGCGCCGCCCCCACCCGGTCCAGCAGCCTCTCGCGGCGCCCCCTACAATGGGGCACCCCGGGTGGTAGCCTGGTCAGCCCGTAGCTTGGGCCGGCTCTGGCGGTACTAGTGTGATACTGTCAGGGGGAGATAGCAGGACACAGCCCTGATGAAAAGGCTGGGGCGGTGCTGCCTGGGCACACAGAGAGATGTGTAGGGCGAAGGCACTGTGGCTTAGGCCCATTGGCACTCTGCTCTCCTGCCTAAGCCAGGCCTCCCCATCTCCACGGCTACTTACCCTCACGCTCGCTGGGCACGAAGGATTTGTACCCCTCACACCACTGCAAGCGTGGACACAGCTTAGGAGCTAGGCAGCGTCCTCGAGACTCAGCGCTAGCAAGTCGCAAATCATCTTCACGTCTCCACCCTTTACTCCGCAGTCAGAAAGAGGAACGGGGGCTGGGCAGAGTCAATGTAACCAAGCCCGAGGAATTCCCAAATCACCAGTCAGAGACTGAAACGTCTGAGGGTGGCTTAAATGGCATGATAGTTTTAAACATCTTTTCTTTTCTTCTTGCCTGCTGCTGTATCAGTTTATTTGCTCTTGTCCATGCTGGTTCCAGGGTGAACTGTGAGCAGCAGTGCCAATTTTTACCATTTTGTCATGCGTCTCAGGGTAACTGGTGTTCTTCCTAAAGCCCCAGCACGCAGGGCCACGTGAACACATCAGAGTCGCAGTTTCTTATTACATTTCTACCCCTCGTATTTGGAGAGAAAAGCTTGAATGTGGGATAGAAGGAAACTAAAAATCACCCAAATTCGTCACTTTACACACCCTGAGATACTGTGGCTTTCCGGTCCTTACCCAGGGTTTGGAACGGTCCAGTTTGTGGTGCTGTGTGAATGGGCTCCTACACGGGGAGGGGAAGGAGCAAAATGGGAGTCAGGTGAGATCACCCTCCTACTATCGCTGTCCTGGACCCAAGTGCGTGCAGAATAGACACTGCTTCCCCTGCGGTAGCGAGCCACTTGCATCCAAGAAGTGCCTTGTCTTCCTTTTACCATGCGGCCTTGCGGAATATGGCTGAGAGTTGCCAGCCAGAGACTCCAGCCAGTAAGAACAGGAGCATGCAGAGCAGGGGCCTCTGGACATTCCCGCCTACAAATATTTCTCTGACTTGCTTGGCCCTGGACTAAGCAACTGTTTGTTTCAGCCCTCCCCATTCTTCCTCCTTCCTCACCGTCTCTTCTCCTTGGCTTCATACCTGCCCCATCTACCTTTGCCCCTCCCCGACCCCTTTGCCTTCCCACTTTGCTGCTCCCCTCCTAAATTAACACCTCCCCCAATAAAACATTGTTGAAGTAACACGTTGTTTGCCATCATCACATTGTTTGCTATACTGGTGTGTAAGGCCCCTTTCCCCACCCTCTGTCTGTCCCATCTGGCTAGTCAATATTGTCTCATTGGTTCCTAGCATGGCCTTGTTGGTCTGTCTGCACCTCTGCCTTATACTCACATTTTCTATTTGTTCACATTTTGGAACAAATAGAAAAACGTAACAGTAACAAGTCACCGGGACCAGATGGCATTCATCCAAGAGTTCTGAAAGAACTCAAATGTGAAATTGTGGAACTATTAACTATGGTTTGTAACCTATCCTTTAAATCCACTTCTGTACCCAAGGACTGGAAGACAGCTAACATAATGCCAAAATTTAAAAAGAGCTCTAGAGGTGGCAATTACAGGCCAGTAAGTCTAACTCGGTACCGGGCAAATTAGTTGAAACAATAGTAAAGAATAAAATTGTGAGACACGTAGAAGAACATAATTTTTGGGGCAAAAGTCAACATGGTTTCTGTAAAGGAAAATCATGTCTTATTAATCTATTAGAGTTCTTTGAAGGGGTTAGCAACATGTGGACAATATAGATCCAGTAGATATAGTATACTTATATTTCCAGAAAGCCTTTGACAAGGTCCCTCACCAAAGGCTCTTGTGTAAATTAGGTTGTTATGGGATAAGAAGGAAGGTGCTTTCATGGATTGAGAACTGGTTAAAAGGCAGGAAACAAAGGGTAAGAATAAATGGTAAATTTTCAGAATGGAGAGAGGTAACTAGTGGTGTCCCCCAAGGGTCAGTCCTAGGACAAATCCTATTCAACTTATTTATAAATGATCTAGAGAAAGGGGGGGAGCAGTGAGGTGGCAAAGTTTGCGGACGATACTAAACTATTCAAGATAGTCAAGACCAAAGCAGACTGTGAAGAACTTCAAAAAGATCTCACCAAACTGAGTGACTGGGCAACAAAATGGCAAATGGAATTTAATGAAGATAAATGTAAAGTAATGCACATTGGAAGAAATAACCCCAACTATAAATAGAATATGATGGGGGCTAATTCAGCTACAACTAATCAGGAAAGAGATCTTGGAGTTATCATGGATAGTTCTCTGAAAATGTCCACACAGTGTGCAGGGGTGGTCAAAAAAGCAAATAGGATGCTAGGAATTATTAAAAAAGGGATAGAAACTAAGACAAAAAATATCTTACTGCCCTTATATAAAACTATGGTACACCCACATCTTGAATACTGTGTACAGATGTGGTCTCCTCACCTCAAAAAAGATATTTTGGCCTTAGAAAAGGTTCAGAAAAAGGCAACTAAAATGATTAGAGGCTTGGGACGGGTCCCATATGAAGAGCGGTTAAAGCGACCGGGACTTTTCATTTAGAAAAGAGGAGTCTGAGGGGGGATATGATAGAGGTCTATAAAATCATGAGTGGTGTGGAGAGGGTGAATAAAGAAAAGTTATTTACTTGTTCCCATAATAGAAGAACTAGAGGACACCAAATGAAATTAATGGGTAGCAGGTTTAAAACTAATAAAAGAAAGTTCTTCTTCACACAGCATGTAGTCAGCCTGTGGAACTCCTTGCCAGAGGAGGCTGTGAAGGCTAGGACTAGAACAGATTTTTAAAAAGAGCTAGATAAATTCATGGAGGTTAGGTCCATAAAAGGATATTATCCAGGGGTTAAGGAATGGTATCCCTGGCCTCTGTTTGTCAGAGGCTGGAGAGGGATGGCAGGAGACAAATCACTTGATCATTGTCTTCAGTCCACCCCCTCTGGGGCACCTGGTGCTGGCCACTGTCGGCAGCCAGGCTACTGGGCTAGATGGACATTTGGTCTGACCCAGTACGGCCGTTCTTATGTTCTTATGTCAGCAATTTGGGGCAGAGACTTTTTTTTCTGTGTGGACAGAGCCAAGCGTGGCAGGGCTCTTGGCCAGGCCTGGTACTCCGAGGTGCAACAAGCCAGGGGTTTATCAGCTGGCAGCAGCAGAGGAGGAAAGAGACCGGCATGTATGTGTTGGTCAGTCACTGGGATCTACCAATGCGATGTGGCTGTGATAAGAGCAAATGTGATACCTGGAGGCAATAGGTGAGGCATTTTCAATGGAGATGGAGAAATATCAATAGCATCAAAGAAGTCTCTGGTAGAACTTCCTTTGGAATCCTGCATTCAGATCTGCTCACCTAGTTCCAAGAAATTTAAACTCAGTCTGGGCTAGGTGCAGAGAAGAGCTGGAAGGAGGATCAGGGAAGTAGCCTGTCTAATGAGAAGAGGCTGGAGGAGATGGAGTGACTTAGCCTAGAAAAAGAAAGGCCAAGAGGGGACCTAACTGCCAGCTGTAAGTACACGGGGGGTGGAGAGGTGGATAAAAACAAGGGAGGGAGAAGAGCTATTGAATCTAAAGCACAAACAGGTATAAACTAGTTATAGGGCAATTCAGACTGGACGTTAGAAGAAACCTACTGGCCATCGGAGGGATGAGACTCTAAGACAGCCCCTCAGTGGGAATTATGGGGGGCTGTCATGGGGTGGCCTCACCACCAGGGCGCCTACCACCAGTGGTCCTGGGAATTAGCTCATCGCCTCACCTCTATTGATAGGAGGGCCCTGTCCCATAGCCTCCCCCAAAGCGACCCAAGAGTTGGGGTCCAATGTTCACCCCCCTTTCCTGGCCACTCAGTCTAATGTTCCTCCCTGTGTCTCACGAGTTGAAGTCTATAGTTTGCCCTCCAGGGTCAGGACACCCATCTCACTAATTCCGCCATAACCGGAAGGTTATGTCTACACTGCAGCGTTATTTTGAAATATTTAATTTCAAAATAGTTATTTTGAAATAACGCGTCGACACACAAAATGCATTTCGAAATAGCTTTTTGCTATTTTGAAAAAGCACATCCACACTGATTGGACGCTGAATCACATTTAAGGCCAGTTGGAACTGGTTCCAGCAGGGCATCAGGTCAGAAGTTACCTTGTGGCCAGGGTGGCCAGCAGGGCACCCTGGAAGGGCTGGAGGACCCCTATTTTGAAATAAGCGTCTACACAGCACTTATTTTGAAATAGCAATTTTGAAATTGGCGCTATTCCTCATGGAATGCAGTTTACCAATTTTGAAATAAGCCCTCCGCTCTTTCAAATTAATTTCGAAATAGCAGTTGGCTTGTGTAGATGCTAGGAAAGTTATTTCAAAATAACTGTGCTGTGTAGACATACTCTTAAAGAGTTAGTCAGTAAGCACTAGGTACATATCCCCCAGCAAGGAGGTCTAGGCCCTCCCACACAACTGGACCCTGGCCTAGGGCCCCGTTAGTGGCTTGCTCACATCATAGAATCAGTGGGAATTCCTGGCCACAACATGCTGACTCAGGCAGCCCAATCCCGCCCCAGAGTCAGTGGGGAGTCCAAACCACACCACACGGACTCTTCACCAGCGGTTCACTCCCCCACTTTCCATTGCCACTCCGGGGCTACTTCCTGCTTCCTGGCTCACTGGTAGGCCTCCGTTGCACTACGTGCCTCTGTGTTCTGGGTACTGCTCCTTTCCCCCAAACCCAATGAGGTCTCAAGAGATGTCCTGTCCTCAGTTTGTGCGATAGCATCCTGGGCTCTGGGTAAGTGCTGGGGCTTGCAGGGATCTGGCTCAGCATGTCCCCTCCCTCCGGCCGCCAGCCCCAACTGAGCTGAGCTGCTCTTTTTTATATTAGAGCAGCCAGAGCATGCCCAGTAAGATAAAGGGGGTGTGGCTTCTTTTGCCCTCAGGGCAGAGTTAACCCCCTCCTGACCAGTGCAGGATGGGTATGCCCCATCACAGCGGCAAATACCTGAATGAGGTTTTGGAGAAAGCAAGACAAATTGTTGAGTGGGATTGTAGGATGCAGTTGCATGTGATGATGCAGGGCAGGGCTCAGCAGCCTTGGAGCTCATTTCCATTTTCTGTCTTATGGTCCTGAAACTTGTGCTTCAGGGTTCTAGCCAGCCACGATCTGGGTCAGGAAGGGACATCCCCTCCCATTAATTTACTCTGGGAGGTTTTTTTTTTTTTTAATCTCCTCCCTCTGGAGAATCAGGGACGGCCGTGACTGGAGATGTGACGCTAGCAAGGAAGGGACAGGGCTGTGCGGGGGCAAAGAGCAGTCTCTCTTCCAGGCTCACATGAATTGGGGTACAACAGATCACCATATGTGGGGCTGGAAAGGAATATTCCCATGGACCAGACTGGCAGTGAGCTTGGGGGGCTTTTCCAGTTTCCTTTTCTGGGTGTGAGGATAGGTTACTTACCAGGTTTATCTGGGTATGTCTCACTGTAACAGGACAGGACTCACCACCACAGTGCCTCCTGCTAGTCACTCAGGAGTTAGCTCTTCAGCCCTGGAATGCCCCCTTCTGGCTCATGACTCAGTCACTGTTACCTGTTATTGGCTCTACCACTATGCGTTAGAACCCACATCCCTGATAGACCATGGTATACTCCCCTCTGGGTACTGTCCTGCCACACAGCCCTCATGCTCTGGGGGTCCTCCCCTTCAGGGAACACCCAACCCTATATACCCACCTTGCCTCAGTAACCCATGGCCAGTCATCATCTAGCCACTGCCTCAGGTGCAAACTGCAGTCTGAAATGGCCACTCAACTGAGGAAAGAGCAGATTAAAACACAGAAAAAATGGTATCTCTGGGCACAGCTTAGGTGAAGTGAATGGGGAGAGGGAGGCACATGGATTTCACACAGAGAAGTTTAACCAAAACGCAAAATGAACAAAAATAACCTAATTGCAACTAAATATACATTTACCCTCTGCTCATGATCTGTACTTATCCATACTTCAAGGTCCAGTCCATTGCTATGCCCAATATTTCTTGTGGGCTTGGTAATTCTGTTTGATTCATAGAATACTAGTACTGGAAGGGACCTCGAGAGGTCATCAACTCCAGTCCCCTGCCCTCATGGCAGGACCAAATACTGTCTAGACCATCCCTGATAGACATTTATCTAACCTACTCTTAAATATCTCCAGAGATGGGGATTCCACAACCTCCCTAGGCAATTTATTCCAGTATCTGACTACCCTGACAGTTAGGAACTTTTTCCTAATGTCCAACCTAAACTTCCCTTGCTGCAGTTTAAGCCCATTGCTTCTTGTTCTATCCTCAGACGCCAAGATGAACAAGTTTTCTCCCTGCTTCTTGTAACACTCTTTTAGATACCTGAAAAGAGCTATCATGTCTCCCCTCAATCTACTCTTTTCTAAACTAAACAAGCCCAATTCTTTCAGCCTACCTTCATAGGTCATGTTCTCTAGACCTTTAATCATTCTTGTTGCTCTTCTCTGGACCCTCTCCAATTTCTCCACATCTTTCTTGAAATGCGGTGCCCAGAACTGGACACAATACTCCAACTGAGGCCTACTCAGCACAGAGTAGAGCAGAAGAATGACTTCTCGTATCTTGCTCACAACACACCTGTTAATGCATCCCGGAATCATGATTGCTTTTTTTGCAACAGCATCACACTGCTGACTCATATTCAGCTTGTGGTCCACTATAACCCCTAGATCCCTTTCTGCCATACTCCTTCCCAGACAGTCGCTTCCCATTCTGTATGTATGAAACTGATTGTTCCTTCCTAAGTGGAGCACTTTGCATTTGTCTTTATTAAACTTCATCCTATTCACCTCAGACCATTTCTCCCATTTGTCCAGATCATTTTGAATTATGACTGGATCCTCCAAAGCAGTTGCAACCCCTCCCAGCTTGGTATCAATTGCCAACTTAATAAGCATACTTTCTATGCCAATATCTAAATCGTTGATGAAGATATTGAACAGAGCCGGTCCCAAAACAGACCCCTGCAGAACCCCACTTGTTATGCCTTTCCAGCAGGATTGTGAACCGTTAATAACCACTCTCTGAAAATGGTTATCTAACCAGTTATGCACCCACCTTATGGTAGCCCCATCTAAGTTGTATTTGCCTAGTTTATTGATAAGATAATTAGAAACCGTATCAAATACCATACTCAATTCTAGGTATACCACGTCCACCTCTTCTCCCTTATCCGTAAGACTCATTATCCTATCAAAGAAAGCTATTGGATTGGTTTGACATGATTTGTTCTTTACAAATCTATGCTGGATGTTCTCTATCATCTTATTATCTTCCAGGTGTTTGCACATGATTTCCTTAATTACTTGCTCCAGTATCTTCACTAGCACAGAAGTTAAACTGACTGGTTTATAGTTTCCTGGGTTGTTCTTATTTCCATTTTTATAGATGGGCACTATATTTGCCCTTTTCCAGTCTTCTGGAATCTCTCCTGTCTCCCATGATTTTCCAAAGATAATAGCTAGAGGCTCAGATACTTCCTCTATTAGCTACTTGAGTATACTAGGATGCATTTCATCAGGCCCTGGTGACTTCCAGACATCTCATTTTTCTAAGTGATTTTTAACTTGTCCTTTTTTCATTTTATCCTCTAAACCTACCCCCATCCCACTAGCTTTCGCTATGTTACGCATTTCTTCAGACTTCTTGGTGAAGCTCCAAACAAAGAAGTCATTAAGCATTTCTGCCATTTCCAAGTTTCCTGCTATTGCTTCTCCCTCCTCACTGAGAAGTGGGTCTACCCCGTCCTTGGTCTTCCTCTTGGTTCTAATATATTTATAGAATGTCTTCTTGTTTCCTTTTATGCCTGTGCCTACTTTGAGCTCATTTTGTGCATTTGCCTTTCTAATCTTGCCCCTGCATTCGTGTAGTGCTTGCTTATATTTATCCTTTGTAATTTCTCCTAGTTTCCATTTTTTATATGACTCCTTTTTAATTTTTAGATCATGCAAGATCTCCTGGTTAAACCAAGACAATCTTTTGCCATATTTTCTATCTTTCCTATGCAGTGGAATAGCTTGCTTTTGGGCCTTTAATAATGTCCCTTTGAAAAACTGCCAACTCTCTTCAGTTGCTTTTCTCCTCAGTCTTGCCTCCCATGGGATCTTACTTACAAGCTCTCTGAGCTTACCAAAATCTGCCTTCCTGAAATCCATTGTCTTTATTTTGCTGTTCTCCCTTCGACCATTTCTTAGAATTGTAAACTTTATGATTTCATGATCACTTCCACCCAAGCTGCCTTCCACTTTCAAATTCTCAACCAGTTCCTCCGTATTTGTTAGGATCAAATCTAGAACAGCTTCCCCCCAGTAGCTTTTTCAATCTTCTGAAATAAAATGTCTCCAATGCAGTCCAATTACTTATTGGATAGTCTGTGCCCCGCAGTGTTATTTTCCCAACATATATCTGGATAGTTGAAGTCCCCCATCACCACCAAATCCTGCACTTTGGATGATTCTGATAGTCGTTTAAAAAAAACGTCATCCACCTCTTCTGCCAGGGTAGATGGTCTGTCACAGACCCCCTGGCATATCACCCTTGTTTTTTTACCCCTTTTAATCTAATCCAGAGACTCTCAACATGCATGTCTCCTACATCCTTCTCCACCTTAGTCCAAGTATGCATATATTTAATATATAAGGCAACACCTCCTCCCCTTTTCCCCCGCCTGTTCTTCCTGAGTAAGCTGTACCCTTCTATAGCAATATTCTAGTTGTGTGTATTATCCCACCAAGTCTCTGTGATGCCAGCGATGTCATAGTTGTATTTATTTATTGGCACTTCCCGTTCTTCCTGCTTATTACCCATACTTCTTGCATTTATATATAGGCATCTGAGATACTGATTTGATCTTGCCTCCCAGTTGTGCCTTGTCCCTCCAATCTCTCTACTATGATAGCCCATATTCCCTCCCATTTCTGCCCCATTTCCCAGGTCCCCATGTTCTTCACTTACCCATGGGCTTTGGTCACCTGTCCCCATTGAACCTAGTTTAAATACTTCCTCACTAGGTTAACCAGTCTATATCCAAATACGGTCTTCCCCTTCCTCAAAATGTGAACGCCATTCCTGCTTAGCAGTCCTTCCTGGAATAGCATCCCATGATCGAGGAAGTCAAAGCCATCTTGGCAATGCCATCTTCACAGCCAGGTATTCACCTTCAGGATGCACCTGTCTCTGTCCGGGACCCTACCTTTGACAGGAATGACCGAAGAGAATACCACCTGCGCTCCAAACTCCTTCACCGGTACCCCCAGAGCGTTGTAGTCACTTTTGATCCACTCAGTGTCACACCTCACAGTATCATGAGTGCCCACATGGATGAGAAGGATGGGGTAGTAGAGGGCTGGATAATCCTTGACAATGCCTCAGTGACATCTCTAATACAGGCCCCTGGTAGATATAATACATCCCGAGATGACATGTCAGGGTGACAAATGGGCATATCCGTCCCCCTCAGAAGAGAGTCTTCGACCACCACTACCCTAAGTTCCCTCCTTACAGTGGTGGCAGCAGACCTCCCAGCCTTGGGGGTACGAGGCTTCTCCTCCTCTGTTGTAGGGGGTGATTTCTTATCTCCTGTATCAAGGAGAGCATAACAGTTTCCTAGAACCACGGCGGGAGAGTTCAGAGCAGGGGTGGAGCAGTGCCTGCTGTGAGAAGTAACCAGCTGCCTCTGTCCACCCTGAGCCGTCTCCTCCTCCACCAGTGGTGTATCCTTAATCCTGTGAACTGGGACAGCTACCTCAGCTGTCTCCTCATGAACACTGTCCAGGAATTGCTCGTGGATTCGGATGCTCCTCAACCTGGCCACCTCTTCCTGTAGATCTCCCACCTGCTACCTGAGAGATTCCACCAGCAGGCACCTTTCGCATTGGATAGTCCCCCCCAGCCTGGATATCTGTAAGTGGGAATTGCAAGCCACAGTCCCTGCAAAACCACACCAGGGTCTGGGTAGAGGCTTCCATGCTCAGGCACTCTGTCTGGCTACAGGCGCAGGGGGAGGAGCAAGAAGCAGTGCTGGCACCAGTGTTGCAGGTCTTCCTGACCATCGTAGGCCTTCCTCTGTTAAACTCCCTCCTGAACTCCCCTGTCTGCAGCCCCCTGTCCGCTTCACTCCCCTGGTCACTCTGCCTCTGGCTTTTAAAGCCTGC
>JANRFK010006697.1:41950351-41960411 GCA_030068395.1 Apalone spinifera | reverse complement strand
CTCCCCCCTACCCCATGTTAGAAACAAGAGTACAGAACTGGACAAGTGTATGAAAACCAGGCTTGCTTGCAATAGGCTTCATCACTGCGAGGTCTGTCATAGAGATCACAATATCCTTGCACTGTTTTATAAACCCAAAGTAAAACTTGGTAAGAACTATAGCGGATCAGATCTGCTTTTGCAGCATGATCCCCATGTGTGTCATGTGATCTTCCCCAGAGCTAAAGAAAATAGTAAAGTTTTGCAGGCCAGCTCTGGCAACTGTCTGAAATCCAATTAACACTGTTAATGTAGGTATTCTTATCTCCCATAATGTAGGCATCTTGGCCCTTAGCCAAGAAAACATAATGGTAGTGTGCCTCAGTTTCCCTTTCCACACAGCACATTATGGCTGGAATCTTCTTTATCATGTAAGAAGTTTCAAGACCAGTTACAGGCATTAACCGTGAAATATCAACATCACAAGGTCTTTTAACAAACAGTCTGGAATTTGGTACATTTCTTGACAGGTTCAATGGTCTGCATGCACAGGTAGGTAAAAACAACGCATTGGTTACAAAAGTTAGCACCAGCAGCAAGAACAACTCCATATCAAAAGTATATTGACAATACTTTGACATCATGGTGTGGGGTGTTTGGGTTTTTTTCCTCATTGCCCTCCCCCTTAGACACAATTGGAGTAATTTGATTTTTCCTCCCACAATGTTCCCTTCCTGCAGGGAAACTTCCCATTCCATGGGGAGGTCTAGCTCGTCTCAGTCCTGAGTGTCCCTAAAGAGGATGTCTTGCCAGGTTACTTTAGCTCTTTGTAGCGGTCTATCAGCCAAGAGCCATGCACCACTGGTTTTTCTCTAAGGTCTCCTAGCCTGACTTCTACCAGCTTCCTGGCCTGTCTTAATGGGTTCCCCCGTGGCCATATAATCCTCCACCAGGGCAATGGCTGCAGCAAGTGTTTGCGGGTGATGATGTTGTGCCCACTCCTTAACCACCCTGGGCAGGGCCTGCAAGAATTGCTCTAGTGCCCCTATCTCGGCCATCTGAGCACCTGTCCGCTGGTCTGGTTCTAACCACCACCAGCACAAGTCTTGCATCTGTTGGGTCACCACCCGGGGCCACTCCCCTAGCAGGAATCTCCCATGGCTCAGCCACTGATGGTAGGTCTCGGGGCTCACCCCAGCCTGGTCCAGTATGGCTGCCTTCGCTTTGGGGTACTCCAGCGCATCTCAGGCATGCAGATTCTGGAAAGCTCTTTGGGCAGCTCCCATCAGGTAGGGGGTGAGGATAGTGGCCCAATGTTCATCCAGCCACCTGGCAGTGGTGGCAACCCTTTCAAAAGTGACCAACGATGCCTCTGGGTCATCACTAGGCATCAACTTGGTTAGACTTATGGGTACCTTTGTGGGACTGCTCCTGGCTCTGTCCTCCACTGAGTTAGGGCCCGGGATCGAGGCAGGCCTCCACAATGAGGCCATCTGCTGTACCAGTTGTTCCTGCCTTCCTTGTTGTTGTGAGACCAGCTCTCAGAGCAGGAGCTGCTGTTGCTCTTGCCATTGGGTCGCCTGGAGCCGCTGTTGTGCCACCAATGGCTGAAGTAACTGTACTTGTTGCTGCTCTTTCTGGGTGGCCTGCTTCTGCTGGTTTTCTACCACCCATTCCAGAAGCTTATTGGGATTCATCCTGTCCCTAAAATTGGTTAATAACCCCCGCAACCACAAAAAAATCCACAGGTCAACCAACGAAAAAAAAGGAACACCCTTTGGGTGTTTCCCTCCTTTTGGGGACTCAGGTCTGTGCCCCTACTTTTCCCCTTCTGTCGGGGGGGAATCAGTTGATGCCCACATTCTCCACTACATGCCCGAGTCCCTATACAAAGACAATAGTCGGCCCTTTAAGGTCTGGTCCACTGGCTGGAGTCAATAAGCAGAGTCAATAGCTGGCCCTTTAATGCAGGGATGAGGGGCCTGTGACAGCAAGTCACAGGTAGGGGCTACACTCTTGGTAGGAGGACCCTACCAAGATTGCTGTGCATCGTAGGAGTGGATGGTAGGGTCAGTAGTCCAAATCTGGGAGAGGTTTGAGCAAGGCAATCCTGAGGTAAAGTCCCCTTGTAAATAGTACTTGACAGTAACATTTTCCTTACAGTGATTTTTTTGCTCACACACGAAGCTCAAACTATGGCTCTGATCAATGTTCCCCGTAAGTTGTGTGCTTGGGTCACCCTCAGCCATTAGCATGTACGTCTACTAGTAGTGCACATCCACACATGTCTTGATGTACATAACAAGATTTATTCTGCATATGGATGGAAACGTGAGAGGGAGCATTGGCTCTGATCCTCAGCAGTTTATCTCACCAGCTTGTACTTGTTCTTAATCAGTATGAAGCCTCCATTATCTCTTCAAGAAATTCTGTTCTATTCTATATAGGTTTTTATATTGCACTCATCACCTCAGTATCTGAGTGCTTTCCAGAAGTGCATGAAGCAGTGTGACTGTCAAGGTTGCTCCCCACTCTGGCACTTTGAGTGCAGAAGGTGGGGGGCCTAGAAGAGACTTCAAAATACCTTGCCACTAAAAGCTTCTGCTTAAAAACTCCCCAACGTCACAGATTCCCTGATTTTTCACGCTGCCACCATCCAAATGCAAACCCCACTTTGAGAACCTAAGATGTTCTTGGGAATTTCTTCCTGTGGGGTAACCCTCAAGCTCTTTAACCCTCTCTCTGGAGAGAGCTTAACAAAATCTGTAATTCCTTACCAGCTGACCTTCTAGCTTTAGGAATATGCACACACAACCTCCTGACTTCTAGGACACAGGAATCAAATTATGGTCTTAAAAAGATGGGTTTTTTTTTAAAAGAAAACAAGGAAAACTTATTTGGTAAACATACTTGGCTGCTAGATATTACAGAGCAACTGTAAGAGATTAAAAGCACAGAGAATTATGTCTCTGGGATTCAGTTTAGAAGTTACAATGTATTGAGAAGTCCAACAAACCCCAAAATAAAGGGGGTTTGGGCAGGGGGCTGGACTTGATGACTCCTGATGACTCTTCCAGCCCTAAGATTCTATGATTCTATGAAAATAACCTGATAGAATCTGACTAAACATTCCCTGTTCTACTCACATCTCTATTGACCCAGGGTTTAATCCTTCCCTAAGCATGGATATCGCTGGATATCTTCAGCCTTGTTCATGGCTCATTCCATGTCTTCTAGCTCTGCCCTGATCACACAAAGACTGAAACAAGAAGATCACTGCTTCCCATTCAAAACACCACATGCTATTTTCATTGGCTCTCCTGGCTTCCTACCAACACTTTTTTCTTCCTTCACATTTCTGAAGTCTCTCTGGGTATGTCTACACTTGCTCCCTAGTACGATGCAAATGTAGCAGACCAAAATTGCTAATGATGTGGGGATTTAAATACGCTGTGCTTCATTAGCATGATCTCACCCATGTGTTATTCCACTCAACAGCTGATTAGAATCAGGAAGTGTGCTCCTGGATGTGTTAGTTCAAATCAAACCCCTTGGTTCAAACTAACGTTACTCCTCGTTTTTTTTGCAGTATGACAGTACCTGTAAGAAATTTGATTGTGGGGTAGGAAATTAGAATGGTGGATTAGGAGGACTCAATGCAAGGGGTGGGGAATTGTGGGGGTGCAGAAGTCAGGAGGTTGGGGTGTGAGGAGGGGCTCAGGGCAGAAGTTTGAGTTGTATGGGGGCTTAGGGCAGGAGGCTAGGAGAGTGGGAGTGCAGGAGTCAGGGTTGAAGGGTGATGGAATTCAGGTGTCAGGGCAAGGGGTTTTTCCTAAATAGTTTTTCCTAATATCTGACCTACACCTCCCCTACTGCAACTTGAGCCCATTGCTCCTTGTTCTGCCACCTGCCACCACTGAGAACAGTCTCTCTCCAGCCCCTTTAGATCCCCTGTAGGGAATAATTCCAGACACACTGTGTTCAGGTGAAAACAAGCAGAGGATTTATTGGTTCACACAGCTGATGGAGTACCCATCAGGGGTTAACCTGGTGAGCACTGCCTTAACCAAAACATACATTAGATTATATGGGCAGCAGATGGGTGGAGGGGAAGTGATGTGATAGGTCTAGCGGCAGAAATAAGATAAGCACACAACTCAATGAAATATAAAGGTTACATAGGATCCCCGCCCATTACCAATTAAACATGTTCTCACTAATACAGGTAGTTATTCCTAACAAGCTAAATGAGCCAACATAAACAGGATGGAAGCCCCCAAAATGGACATGTTGATGTTAACTTGTTTAGATGTGTCTACTGTGAGATGACTCCTTCCTTATGTTGACACGGTCCTTGGGATCCAAGCTGATTAATCTGAAATTACAGGAGACAGTAAGAATAACCGCGCAGCCTGGTTGGTACTAGCCAGGCCTTATCAGAGTGAGGCCCCTTTGGAATGTAGTTGCCAGGGGAACCAGGGTCATGGTAGCTGCCATCTGTGTGCTTCCCAGGCTTGGCCTACTGATTTAGGATTTGAGTACTCAGTTCTCAGCAAGATATCATGGACTGTCTCAGTTTCCCCCTACAACTCCCCTGCAGGGAGTTGAAAGCTGCTCTCAAATCCCCCCTCACTCTTCTCTTCTGCAGACTAAACAAGCCCAAATCCCTCAGCCTTTCCTCGTAAGTCATGTGCTCCAACCCTGAATCATTTTTGTTGCCCCTGTTGGACTCTCTCCAATGTGTCCACATCCTTTCTGAAATGAGGGCAGGAGAGAACTGGACACAATACTCCAGATGTGGCCTCACCAGAGCTAAATAAAGGGGAATAATCACTTCTCTAGATTTGCTGACAAAGGTCCTTCTGTTTTTCACTCACCTGTGGGCTTTGGTCACATGCCCAGGTTGAACTTAATGTAAAGCCCTTCTCACTAGATAAGCTAGTGTGAATCCAAATACTCTCTCCCCCTTCCTCCAAAGGTGAGCCACATCCCTGCTTAACAGTCTTTCTTGGAACAGCATCAAGGAAGGTCAAGAAAGCCAAAGCCCTCCTGGCAACACCATCTTCACAGCCGGGCATTCACCTCCAGGATGCACCTGGCTCTGCTTGGGCCCCTACCTTTGACAGGAAGGACTGAAGAGAACACCATCTGCATTCCAAACTCCTTCACCCACATTCCCCAAGCCCTGTAGTTACTCTTGATCCTCTCAGTGTCACACCTTGCAGTATCCTTACTGCCTACATAGATGAGTAGCATGGGGTAGTAGTCAGAGAGCTGCATAATCCTCGATAATGACTCGGTCTTGGATATGGGCCCCAGGCAGGAAGCACCTTCTGAGATGACATGTCAGGGTGACAGATAGGCACCTCCGTCCCCTTCAGAGGAGAGCTTCCAACTCCTACTACCCTACGTTTCCTCCTCGCAGTGGTGGCTGCTGACCTCCCAGCCTTGGAAGAGGAAGACTTCTATTCTTGTGCTCTAGGGGGTAAGTCCTTGTCTCCCGTATCCAAAACAACGTAACAATTCTCCAAAATCCTCATGGGAGAGTTGGGAGCAGGGGTGGAGCACGGCCCGCTGCCAGAAATAACCACCTGAGACAGAGCCATCTCCTGCTCCCCAGTTGTGTGCCAGCTGCTTTTGTAACAAGACAGATTCCTCAGCCCTTGCTGTCTCCACATGAATGCTCTCCAGGAATTGCTCATGGGCTCAGCTTCTCCTCAGCCTGGGCACCTCCTCTTGTCGCTCTCCCACCTGCTTCCTGAGAGATTCCACCAGCAGGCCCCTTTCACATTGGAGGGTCCCCCCAGCCTGGATTTCAGTAAGTGGGACATGTGAGCCATAGTCTCTGCAAAACCTCTCCCCCTTTTCCATTCTAAGTAGAAAAAATTCAACTAGTTTTGATCTTGCCTCTAAAAGCCTGTTTTCAGACCTGAAACCCCCTATACTATATGGCATTCTAGTTCTATGTTATTAGTTCATGGTAAGTGAATGCAGACAAATATGGATGCAATTGGTTTGAGCAAAATATGGGGCATGCACACTCCTCAAATCCAAGGTAACAGTAACCTAGTCACTTTGTTTTCCAACATCTTCAGCTGGTTCCTTGCTGAGGAGAGGGTCCAACCATTGATTACCAGGATGAAGAGTGTCAGCCGTTCCTAGGTAGCGGGTTTGCAATCACACCAGCCCTCTCTGCAATGCTCACACGCTCTTATTCCATCACCTAGATACTTGTGTAATACAAAGCGGAAACCGAGGCACACGGTAGTGACAGGAAATATTAAGAACAGTCTCACTTTGTTACATTTCCTCTGACAGTGGCCAAAATTAAATGTTTCAGAGGAAGATGTGGCAGATGTGAGATAATCACCCATATTAGTTTAATGTAGTCATTAGAGATGGGTTTAAACTCTAAAGCAAGGTGTTTTATATCTGCTCTAAAACTCCCTGGCTAAGTCTAGACTGGCATGATTTTCCGCAAATGCTTTTAATGGAAAAGTTTTTCCGTTAAAAGCATTTGCGGAAAAGAGCGTCTAGATTGGCACGGATGCTTTTGTGCAAAAGCACTTTTTGTGGAAAAGCATCCATGCCAATCTAGACGCGGTTTGTGCAAAAAAGCCCCGATCGCCATTTTAGCCATCGGGGCTTTTTTGCGCAAAACAGTCTTGAGCTGTCTACACTGGCCCTCTTGTGCAAGTATTCTTGCGCAAGAGAGCTTTTGCCAAGCGGGAGCGTCATTGTATTTGCGCAAGAAGCACTGATTTTGTACATTACAAAGTTAGTGCTCTTGCACAAATTCAAGCGGCCAGTGTAGACAGCTGGCAAGTTTTTGCACAAAAGCAGCTGCTTTTGCACAAATACTTGCCAGTCTAGACGCAGCCATGCATGTGTTTATAATGAATATAACTCTCTATATTCTTGTAATCGATATATGTGCCCTGTCCCTCTTTGACTCTCATAAAATTTTTGACCTCAAAAACACAGTGGTGGTGAGTTCCCCAGCTAAATTACATATTGTCTGCAAAAGTATTGCCTTTATCAGTTTTAAATCTGCAACCTTTCAACTACATTGAATGTCTTGTGGTTCTTGTATTTTGCAACAGGGAGAACAGAAGCTCTTCCTGATCTACCCTCTCTAGACCATTCACTAGTTTATACTTACACACTCTGTGTCTCCTTTCTAAGACTGCAATTATAATCTTTTCAATCTCTCTTCATATGAGAGCAGTTACAGGTCCTGATCCCTCTTCTCCATCTTCTCTGACCCCCTCAAGTTCAGCAACATTCATTCTGACATGGGGAGCCTGGTCCTGCACATAGTATCCCTGCAGAGGCCACATTACTGATTTTTTTTTTCAAATAAAGACATTGTCATGTCATTGCTATTATTCACCATCCCGATCCTATACTCATCTCAATGCCTCATCACATTTCCTACACATTGCTGGACATTGAGCACACATCTTTATTGAACTGCCCATTATGATGCCCTGGTTCCTTTACTGAATTAATTTAGATCTCTGTAAGGCAGGGGTTCTCAAACGTGTGACACTGAGACCCCCCTCTAAGTTGCTTGTGACCCCCTGGGAGATTGGGACCCACAGTTTGAGAAACACTGCTGTAAGGTAAATAAGTAGTTCTAATTTCTTTCCCTCATGGAGCAGGTCTGAAGAATGTGGTTGCAACTTCTTAGGGCGAGGAAGAAACAATGAGAACACAGTGTAGAATTTTGTTTTCCTTGTTCATGATTAACTGGTTTTTTTTTGTGATTTAACAGAAAGTAGCTGCCTAAGATAGCAACACAAATATCACTGTAAATGTGCACAAGTGTCTCTCTAACAGGTGTAAATAAAAAGCAAAATGGATGATTGAATAATCTGGTGTTGCTCTTCTGTTTCCTCGTTCTGGATTGGGAAAGCTGAGCTGTGGTGGTCTGTGTGGCTGGGTGGAATTTGCCTTTCCATCAGTTTGATGTCCTCTGATCCTGTTTCTCTGCCTAATGTAGTTTTACATTTGTATCACTCCACTGACATCCATGGAGTTTAACTCCTGGTTTACACCAGTATTTGTAAGAGTAGAAATGTACTTTACATTTTACAAATACACACAGGAAAGTCTCATACTTTGTGTTTTGATTTTTAGGTGAAGGCTGAATCCTTTCTGGGAGCAAACACAAGTTCGGTGAGTATCATAACAGACACATTGACTTCAGGAATCAGCTTGTGCTGACATATCTGCAGTAGCTGGGGAGATGAGACTTGTATTGTGGCTTATTAGGTTTGCAGATGATACCAAGCTGGGAGGGGTTGCAACTAATCTGGAGGATAGGGTCATAATTCAAAATGATCTGGACAAATGGGAGAAATGGTCTGAGGTAAACAGGATGAAGTTTAATAAAGACAAATGCAAAGTGCTCCACTTAGGAAGGAACAATCAGTTTCACACATACAGAATGGGAAGCGACTGTCTAGGAAGGAGTATGGCAGAAAGGGATCTAGGGGTTACAGTGGACCACAAGTTGAATATGAGTCAGCAGTGTGATGCTGTTGCAAAGAAAGCAAACATGATTCTGGGATGCATTAACAGGTGTGTTGTGAGCAAGACATGAGAAGTCATTCTTCCGCTCCACTCTGCGCTGGTTAGGCCTCAGTTGGGATATTGTGTTCCATTCTGGGCACCGCATTTCAAGAAAGATGTGGAGAAATTGGAGAGGGCTGCTCCCCTTAAAATCCAATAACATGACAATCTCATTCTGTAGCGGTGTTTTAATAACTTTAATTTGGTGCTGAAATTGTAAAGTTTGTTTATATTGGTGATTGGTTTTTATTTCATAGGGCATGTCTGTGAGGCAAAGGATTACACTTGAGCTTTAATTTGAAACCTTGACGTTCAGTTTTGGTCACCTTATACTCACGGTGCTCTCTATTCCACTCTTCTACAGAAAGCAAAGTGGCCATATTATCCACCCCGGCTGTGGGACTGTTTTCTGGATTCCAATTCTGTCGGGGGAAGCAGGGCTGTGGGAGCCGACCCCAAAGGGACCCTCCGCACAAAGCTGCCCCTGGCTGTGTCTGTGAGAAACGCGCTGGGTCTGGCTGGGAGGGATCCCCAGGCCCAGAAGGACTATGGCAACGAGAAGCAGGACACTGCCCCTGTCTAGCTCCATAGGCCTCCCCTGGTCCCTCTGTGCCGCCAGGACGCCATGCCTGAGAGAGCGTTTCCCTCACTTGCCAAGGGGCGTTCCAGGGACACTGTGAGGGGGAGGGAGGGACTGTTGTGAGGGAGATGAGGGGACCTGGCCGAGGGGAGGCTGCGTCACACTGAGGGGGGAAGGGCTCAGCAGCAGGGGGCAGGCAGGGCCCACCAGGTGTCAGGGGTATTGGGGGAGCTGAGGATGAAGCTCCTGTTGGGGGCAACACTGACTCCAAACTACAATTCTTGCAGAACCCGCACAGAGCCCCACGAAGGCAGCTGCTGAGCTGAGGAGAAACCAAACCCCATGTTCAAGGCCCGTCCACATGGTCTCCGTGCAGAGACAGCGAGGGAAAGATGCTCTGCCTCAGTGTGGGTAACACATGCACAGACACACACATACCCCCACACACCACTATGGGTTTTGCAAACAGTGCAGACAGGGGCAAGGATGGAAAGAGAAACTGCTCTGAGCATCGGAAACAGAGCGAGATCGGCAGCTACGGCTGGTTCAGGCGAAGAAGCAGAAACCTCACAGCAGGGGCTGGTGCCCACAACTAGTCACACCTATTCCCAGGCACCTATCACAGTGACACAAACAGGAAGCCCAAGAGAGGCCAGCGCAGTGCGGGTAACACCTCCCCCATCTCAGCTCTCACACTGCAGCTAGATAAACTTAAAAAACAACAAATGGTCTGGTAGCACTTTAAAGACTAACAAAACATGTAGATGGGATCATGAGCTTTCGTGGGCAAAATGTATTTCTTCAGATGACCAGAACAGAGACTCGGCCAGGAACGTACCTACCCATGTGCCATCCCAAACAAAATGGCTGTTTCCTCTCAGCCTGCCCTTCCAGCCGCCCCAGCACATGAGGTCGTACGGACCC
>JANRFK010006697.1:41772035-41782924 GCA_030068395.1 Apalone spinifera | reverse complement strand
AGGGACTACAATTCCCATGAGCCCTTGAGGAAACCAGGAAGGAAGTTTTGTCTGGGGCTCTCCATGTGGAGAGAGTGTCTCAGCAGTCTGGGGGCTTTCCTTTTTGGAAAATGTGTAGGTGCAATAGTCCAGGAGCTGTTATGCTGCAGCTACACACTGAGACTGAGAGCCTTTTCGACTTGGATCTAGCAGGCTGCTTCTGGGGCAGCTGATTGCCCTAGAGGGGAGAGACTCTGGCTGTGCCTGTGGCTCAGAAGGATACACCACAACCAGCACACAGGAGGAGGCTGTAAGTAAGTGAGCTCTTTGGGAAAGTGCTGTCTGGGACAGACCTCAGAGATACTGACTAACTCTGGGTCCAAAGAGAGGCAGAGTGGCCAGTCCAGTGAACCAGAGCTGTTGGCATTTGGTGGGGCCTGTTCCAGTGCAGAGAGAGTTTGCAGCTGGCTGCATAGCTTGGAGACCGACAGACACACAGACACACACAGACACACGCCTCCCCGTCCCTTCAGAGAACCTCAGCTGCAGAAGTGCACACTCTGGGGTGGGATAAATGGTGGCAGGGCAAATGCCAACTAGATCAGTTCCTATTACTTCTGCATACTTTGTTAATTGATGTTATTCACTGTTAATCTGTTAAACCCTGTTTCTTTAAGTTGTTAAGTAAAAGGTGTGTTCATTTTAATGTAATCAATTAGATGTATATTATTTATAATTGTTGTCCTGGAGTTAGATCCAGATTATTGATGCAATAGTTTGGATATTAGGAAAATACAATGCATGTGTCAAAAGAAATGTGCATTCCTTCATAGTTTAACATCTATAACATCACATTAGGCGTATCAATTTGTACACAAGGTGTAATGTTTCTGTCATGCTCACAGAGTTTTCATGTATCCTTATCAAAGTGACAGTCCGATTATTCAGAACCACCTTAACACTGTGTCCCTAATATTACCTTTTCTCCCTCATTCTTTTCCTACAAATAATGTTATCAATCCCCCGCACCTCCCATTACAAAAAAAATGTGGATGCATTGGAGAGGATCCAGTGAAGGGCAATGAAAATGATGAGGGGACTGAAGCACATGACTTACGAGGAGAGGCTGACGGATTTTGGCTGGTTTAGTCTGCAGAAGCGAAGAGTGAGGGGCATTTGATAGCAGCCTTCAACTTCCTGAAGGGAGGTGCCAAGAAAGATGGAGAAACGTTTTCTTAATGGTGGCAGATGGCAGAATAAGGAGCAATGCTCCCAAGTTGCAGACGGGGAGGCCTAGTTTGGATATTAGGAAAATCTCTTTCCCTAAGAGAGTGGGGAAGCACTGGGATGGATTCCCTAGGGAGAAAGTGGCATCTCCATCCCTAGGGGTCTTTAAATCATGGTTTGACAAAGCCCTGGCTGGGAGAATTTAATTGGGTTTGGTCTTGTTTTGGGCAGGGGGTTAGACTCGATGACTCCTGAGGTCTCTTCCAGTCCTGTGATTCTATGTTTCTATGATTCATGAAGCAACAGTCACCTCTGCTTGTGGCTTTTGATGCAGAGCCTCTAGGAGCTTATGAAGACCATGGACAGTGACACAGACATTCACAAGTACCACGTCTGGTCTGTATGATACGTTTTATTAGAGACAAGCATGATTACAGTTACTCAAGCGTATAGAAACCCTGTGAATTCCCATGCCCAAGTGACCAGTGCAGTCGCACTCACAGCCTTACAGATGTTCCTCGAGTGCTGGATTCCTCCCCCACTGAACGTCAGGAGAGGGATGGTTCCTGCTGGGGATTTTCCCTGGGATGCTTCAAGTTCTGCTCACTCTGTGAACCTGCTTTTCTATTGTCATTTTGAGCACCCCTAACATACTCCGCATGCGCATGAAGGGGTCGACCCTCTTTGTCCTCATCCGTATTTCCATTGCCCAGAACTACAGGGCGCCCTGTTTCTCACCGGCTCTCTGTAGTGCCTCTCATTTCCAGTGGCACCTATGCACAGTGCGCACCCTGCGGTCAGGACGTGCTGTGATTGATGTTACAATGAGGTACAATCTCATTATCTCACAGAACATTGTGGTAGATTTTCTGTAACATCACCTGTTGGCCCGTCTTTCCAGGCATCTTGGGCTCTTACAGGCACAGGGCCCTTCTGTGGTCACTTGTTCACGTTAAGCTTTCCTATCCCCATGGCAAAGCTGAAATCTTACAGGCCTCAGCCTGCAGGCCTTGCGTTTCTGCTTCACTTTACTGATACAGCTAAAGCCGAGCATCTCTCTGATAGTCCTGTAACCCTACAGCTGGCATCCAGCTAGCACCCCCTCAGTCTGTGTAACTGAGCATCGTAGTGACTCCTCGTCTCACACAGCATCCCGCTATGGGGATAATGACATGACCTAATTGGCTTCCCCTTGTTCCTCCGGCTCATTCTGTGTCAGTCTTTCCCACACCCGTTCTAGGATGGGGTGGGAAATCACACTGCCAATGGCATACTGGCACTGCCTACAGGTCCCTCTGCTTTCCCTCCTGCCATCTGTACCATGAGCAGCCCAGCCAGACCCTTGCACAGACACTGTCTAAGGGACCCTTCCTGGCATGGGCACCGGAGCCTGGGACATGACCCAGAGATGGCTCCTGCCCTGGGACAGAGAATCTCAGGCCAGGCCTACACTATGAACTTACAACCTATAAGTTAGTTGCTCAGGGGTGAGAAAAATCTGCTCCCCGAAGTGATACCCCTGCTGTGATGAACAAAGGGAGTTTTGCAGGTTCAAGGAGGGGGCCTCATACAGAAAGGGGCAATCAGCGTCCCAAGATGTTACTGGTTTAATGAGGGGAAGGAGAGGGAGTTTGTTCTTACAGGGAACAGCACAGAACTGGGGACCCAGCACCTGGGGCCCAACAGACCCACCTCGACGGGCACAGCCAGGTCTGGCTGGAGTCAGGCCAATAGGCTGCAGAGAGGAGACCTCGGTGCCCTGCCCCACTGGTTCCAGCCAGGGGAGAACAAGGGCAGAGGAGAGGAGAGGCGAAGAAAGAGGGGCCCAGGTGACTCTGCTACCTGGGGAGAAGACAAGGCTGGGATGGGGCTGCTGGAGAAGGCTATCAAGGCTCGGCTGGATATCCTTCTGAACAGGACAAGGAGGGGGCAGGCAGAGCCCACCTGGCTGGAGGGGAGACTCAGATGTGGGGGGCTGGGAGAGCCAGGCCAACAGGCCTCAGGGATCCTTTCCTGCATTCAAAGCTCAATAAACCCTCCTGTTTAGTGCTGGCTGAGAGTCGCTTTGGGCTGGGGACCAGGGCTGAGCTGTTCCCTCGGGGGAAGGGAGGGCCGAGGGGCTCAGACTGAGGGAAGTCCCCGAGGGGCCTATGGCAGACACAGGGTAAAGGTTCCGAGAGGCCCAGCGCAGGAGGCGGGGGACGGGCCCCGGGAAGAGCTGGGCTCCCCGAGAAGGGGCTGTTGCACTGCAGCGGGTGCTACCCAGGGACCGTACAGGCCAGTGTGGGCTGACCTGTGAGACCGCGACACGTGCACGACCCAACCCCGTGTAGCCGGCGCTGTGTCGACCTAACTGCGGCCCCTTTGGCAGGTGCAGTAACCCCGGGTGTGTCTAGACTACATGGCTCCGTCGACAGAGCCATGTCGATGAGTTCACTAGACATGGCAAAATGAAGCGGCGATTTCATGTGGGGCACCCCTGATCCTTCCTGTCCACCCACCTGCCTCTTCCCACCCCTGTTCTGTGGCTTCCTTGGAGAGGGTCCAGTGCACTGAAAAGGGGCCCAGCCTGCCAGAGCTGTGAGCAGCACACTGAACCTGTGACAGAGCCGTTCAAGTGGCAATGGAGCCATTTCACAGGCATCTAGACTGACGGGGCCTAGACAGCCGGTTTCTCAATGTGCCGTGTGAGTCGACAGGACCGGAGATTAAAATGTGCTTTAAACTATTTCATTAGCGTGTTGCTGAAGATTATAAATTGCAGTTCAAAAAAATCATCCTCCCTCCCTCCCCCGCCCCGGGCTGCTGTCGGGCAGTGGGGCCCTGGTTTAATAGCGCTGTATAGGGCCCAGAAATCCTAAGGAGGGCCCTGGCCAGAGCCAGGCAGCGTGAGGACAAGCAGGCTGGGCAGACCCTGGATGGGTGTATCCAGCCTGCTTTGGCAGGGCCCCGCTCAGGGGCAGAGGGTCAGCTGGAATCCTGAACCCCAGACCCAGAGGAAAGGGAAGATTTTCTCCTCATTGAAAGAGGCCTCTTGGAAAGTGAAGATCGGAGCCAGGTCATCAGCATAATGAAATGCCACCTGCCGCCCTTCATAGTCCAGGGAGACCAAGATCCCACTGGGTTCTCTGCTCAAGGACAGGCGGGTGACAGGGGAGGTGTGAGCCCGGTAGTCTGTGGCACTGCCCCACTTCTGCACCACCCAGAACCCCTTCTCAAGGGTAAAGCCAACCTCTCCATCCCTCTGCACAGACTCCCTAGCCACCCCCACAGCCCAGTCTGCAGTGGGCCCTCCCTCCACCTTCACCATCCAGGAATGTTTCCCCGAGGTGAAGCCCTCAGAGCCCAGCACACAGAGCAAACAATCAAATCTCCGTGGATTGTGAGGCACCATCTGGCACTTTTCTCCCCGGCTCACGCTTCTTCCGTCAGCAGACAGGACGAGCTCGGGATGTGCTGTGGCTGGATCCAGAGACAAATTCACTGGGGAGAGACAGAATGGGAGTGTTTAGAGGCAGACACGGGTCAGTGACGGAGGAATCAGGCAGAGTGATGTGTGTTAGCATGGGCCCGTTGGTGCTGCACTTAGTGTTAGCTAAAGAGTTACTGAGAGAGCGAGATTACAGGGAAACAACACTTCACTGACCCTGCGATAAGGTGCCTGGGGATACCTGGTGCCCCACAAGAAAGCCAAGTGCAGCAACACTGAACTGTGTGAATGCCGGGAGGTAGCAAGTTCAGGTAAATGCCCTCACAGCCTTAACTCTGCCCCCTGGAGCTGGGAATAGCCCCTGGGAATTAGCTGCCTGCAGTGAATTGTGCTAGGTATCACTGTACTGGTGGATGGAAGAATAAGTTAGTGCAGGGTGGGTGGAGATTGCGTCGGGCAGGTCTGGGGAGCTGCTCTCCATTACAGCATGAAGACAGAGTGTGAGTCTGTGTTATGGGGGCCCTGGGGCAACACTCAAGGGGGGCAGAGTTAAGGTTGTCCGGGCATTTCCCTTAGCTTGGTGTTTCCTTATTTTCACAGAGGTGAGTTTTGCTGCACTTGATGCTCTGGAAGGATGCGAGTTGTCCCCAGGCAGCCTCAGCCCAGGGTTAATGAGGTTTTCTGACATTTGATTTCCAAGATGTTTTTCAGCAGAAGGAGAATTGTTGGTGGGACAATCCCCACGTATTCACCTCCCCATAATGTCCCCCCCCGGCTGATCCCCCAAACACTCTCCCCTGTTTCCCTACCCCAGCCACTCCCCTCCAACCAAACATTCATGGGACCATTTCTTCCCCAAAACAACAAGAAAAGATTTCCTGTCACTCGGGGATCTCTCGGTGCTGATTGGCAGAGGGCCCAGAGGCACATGAGGGTTGCAGGGTTCCCCTGGATCTGTTCTTTGCATTCTGTCCCGTGACATCACTGCAGAAAGCATGTGGCACGCTGGTTGCTGGATTCACTGTGGGATGTGAATGTGGCTGAGAGGTCGGGGAAGCATGTGAGGTTTTGCAGCCCCTGTTCTCTCTGTAGGGTGGATGGAGATCGCGTAAGGCAGGCGTGAGGAGCTGCTCTCCGTTAAAGCACAGAGTGTGAGTCTGTGTTATCATGGGTGCCCTGTGGCATCGCTCAAGTGGGGCAGAGTTAAGGCTGTCTGGGCATTCCCCTTAGCTTGGTGACATTTGCTGCACTTGATGCTCCGGAAGGATGTGATTCGTCCCCAGGCAGCCTCAGCCCAGGGTTAAAGACGTTTTCTGCCATTTGATTTCCAAGTTGTTTTTCACCAGAAGGAGAATTCTTGGTAGGGCACAGTGGCCAGTCAGGCCGTTGTAATAATCATGTGCGTGGCCCCCCAGCCAACCCCACGAATCCACTTCCCCATAACGTGCCCTCCCCTGGCTGATGTCCCAAACTGCTGCGGAAAGCCTGTGGCACACTGGTTGCAGGAATCACTGCAGGGTGTGAATGTGGCGGAGAGGGGAGCGGAGGCGGGGGTGCCCTCACAATCATGTAACTGTCTCCAGTGTTCTGCTGCCTTCATTTCAGTCAGTGTCCCATGTTGAATCCAGGCCGACGTGCTTTCTCCGGAGACTGATCTCAGTGCTGTGTTAAGCAGAGCTGGGTTCCACCCTATGGGCTGCTGGTTCTCGCCCGTTGGGAACGTGGCTCTGCTCATTCCCCGGGTGTCCAGCGGAGCAGGGACTGGACACTGCAAGTCGATGCTCAGGGGCCTGGAGCATGGGGAGGCATAAGGATCTTCTGCAAAAAGGATTTTTGTGCAAAATGGACCCATCCACACTGCTTTTTTTCGCGCAAAAGCCCCTTGCGCAAAAACAAATCGGAAGAGATTATGCAAATGAATCATGAGAAAATGCTAATCTGCGCTTCATTTGCATTGCCTCTTCCAGCAAAACTCGTAGTGTAGAGATAGCCCAATTGAGGAGCCCTACGAGCAAGAGGAGAGATGGCTCAGACTCAGCGGATGGTGCAGATTTGCTGATCAGAGGCACAAACTGAGACTTTGGTGACATACATCTCAGCTTTTGGGAGCTCTCAGTCTCTTCTTACTGTGTTGTGTGGACTGAACTGTTCACATTTCACTTTTAGTTTTTTTTATGGTTACTGTAACCGTGAACAATATCTGTGGGTTACAAATAGCTGTGTTCTGTTGTGAGAATTAGATTATTTGTTTCTTCATAAGATTTCATAAAGTTATTTAATTCAATTCATTTCTTCCGTGTCTTTTGGAATGTGAATGTAGGGAGGCTGGCACTGGGCAGTCCTTGCTGAAATTCCTTACAGGCTGAACTCTGTCTCCACTACTGCTGTGAGAGTGGGGTTATTTTCCACACTGGAGAAGGGAAGGAAAATGCTTGCCCATGTCTATTCCATATTAAGTGACTCCCAAGCAACATCCATGGAGATGTGTAGGAGTTCAGGCACATGTTGCTTGTAGCACAGCACTGACAAAGCAGGGTCCTCCCTGGCTTGCAGATTAAGGGCATAGTCAATCATGAACATGTATACAGAAGACCATGTCATGGACCACAGATGTCCTGGGTCAGGACACGAGCAAGGAATGCACTCAATGACTGCACTCTTGTTGCGTGAGCCTTTACAACTAGTGGTGTCAGGACACACGCCAAGTCATAACATGCCATGATGCAGGCGGTAACTCAATGTGGAGACTGGAAGGCACTGCATCCTGTCTGCAGTTGCTAGGAAGAGCTAGGTTGATATCCTAAAGGGCCTGGTACACTCCAGATAAAAGCCAGGGCATGCCAGATGCCCAAATCATGAAGCCTCCTCTCCTTGCTGTTGGTTTGTGGCTTACAGAAGAAAAAGAAGAGGAAAATATCCTGGTTAACATGGAAGGACAATACCATCTTTGGTAAAAAAAAAAAAGCCAGGTGGGGTTGGAACTGGATCTTGTCCTTAAAAATACTGTGTATGGTGGTTCCAAAGTTCAAGCTTTAAGCTATGATCCCTGTCTGGATGATGTCACCACCACAAGGAAGGCAACTTTGCATGACAAATGAGTCAAAGGCGGATGGATAGGAGTGCTGTCCTTTTCTGGGCATTCCAGCATTTGGTGACTACCGGGTTAAACGCAGATAGCTAGAAGGTGTTGGCAGGAAGCCAGGAGAGCCAATGGGAGAAGGTGTTGAGATTTGAATGGAAAGGAACCCTGCTTGCTTCTTTTTTGTGTGTCTGTGTGTGCGCGCGCGCGTAAGTTGAAGGCAGGAAATGGGTGAATAAGATGACTTGAACCAGGCAGGATTCCTATGCTACAAACAATACTGGGAATAGAAATGGACTGGACCTTGAAGCATGGATCCATGAATAGATAGGGAATGTCTATTTAGACATGATCAGATGATTTTCTTTGTTTTGAGGAGTCCTGTGTCACCTTATAGACTAACAGATGTATTGGAGCATAAGCTTTCGTGGGCAAAGGCCCACTTCATCAGATGCATGTAGTGGAAATTCCTGAGGCAGGTAAAAATATACAGACATATAAAATGTGGGCTCAGTGCCTATAGATGAGGGGCAGCACATGATGCCATGGAACCATTGCTGTTCATTTTAGCTGCGTTCAGGAGTGGTGCAGGGCCAGGGCAGGGATAAGCCGCCTTAACCTCACTACTCCACCCCCTGGAAGCTGTCTCACTTAAATGGTGCCCAGTCAGAGCCTGCTTCCTGAATCTCTCTCCAAGTCCTGAACTTCCCCCTGCACACACACTCCTTCCCCGAGCTTGCACCCTGAATCCTCTCCTGAATCCCAATTCCCCACCCCTGGCTAAGCTCAGAGCCCACCCATGCCAAACATCTTGGCCCAAGACCAGAGCCTGCACCCCAACCTCCTGTCCCAGCCTGCTGCAAGTCAGTGAGGATCAAAGGGGGAAGGAGGAGCAGGATGAGGCCTTGGAGAAGGGGTGGAGCTGGGGCAGGGACTCAAAGAAGAGGCAGGAAGGAAGCGGGACAAGGGTATTTGGGTTTGAGGTAGATCTTACATTGCACTTAAATTGAAAAAATGATCTTGTGCTTAAAAAGGTTAGAGACCCCTGCCATAAACCATTCCTCACACCATATACCTAATATTACACGTAGGAATGATACACACACCAAAATAAGATCAACAGATCCAGCAGATCATGACATGAGGATTGATCGATTAAATGAGGTACTTTGTCCCAAGCATCTTTGAGTTATGCATATCTGTGTCCATAAGTCCATTTAATAAAGTGCTGGGTGATGTCCATCACAATTCACACATTATCACCTAGGATCAATCAATTTCCTTCCAATGATAAATACAGTTTTCCTAAATTAGTTACCTCCGGGTCCTGTGCTAGGGAAGGGAGGGGGAGAATGTGCCAATATATTTAAATGTTACCTTTATTTAGTGTTGAGATGTGCACCTCCTCGCTTGGGTCACTCACAGCTCCGTCCGTACACACAGCCGACACCCGGAATCTGTAGGGCGTCTGTGGCATTAATCCATCAATGGTGCAGGACTCGGTTCTCTTTCCTGTCCTTCGCTCCAACCATTTGGCTTCTCCAGCCTCCTCTCTGTATTCCACCTTGTACTCGCTTATACTGACTCCATCTCCAATGGCACGTGGACTCTTCCAGGCCAGGGCCAAGGCAGATGATATTACAATCGATACTACAGGTTTCCCAGGAGGGCTGGTAGGAGGAAGCGTCTTCACTGGTTTGCTCACGTCGCTGCTCTCGCTGAGCCCTGGTTTGCTCACTGCCGCGTACCGGAACTGGTATTCGGTGTTTGCACGGAGCCCTGTTACTGTGAGTGTCTCTTGTGTGTTATTGACATTCACAGCCACCCAGTCCTCCTGCCCGACACGTCTGTACTCTGCCCGGTAGCCACATATCTCAGCCCTGCCATAGTCTGCTGGTTTCAGCGTGAGCTGCACTCTGTCACATTGGACTCCACCAATCAGGAGAGGAAGAGGCTTTGATGGAGGCTGAAAGTCAGTGCTGATCAAGTCTCCATCTGCATACAGGTAAATGGAAGCACCTTGATCGGACTCGTCTGGAACAGAGGCCACTATGAATCGGGTCATCTTGTTAGATTCATTGGCACGGGCAAAATGTGAAAAGCACTTTGCAGCTTTTCGAGCTTTTTTATATATTTCCTTGTCCTCAAACCAGGCTTTGGATTTTGGTTTCTCACTAGAAGAATTGGCTAGTGCAGGATCCTCAGTGTCCCTCATAGACTGGGTCCGAAGCCAAAGATGTAAATCTGCTAAATATGGCTCCTCATTATGTAAGGAGGTGAATGTAAAAGAAACAACAAAATCAAGCCCAGGGTTGAGCACTATTTTCTCTAGCTCACTCTGGAAGGGCACCACGTCTACATTGCTTAGGGCACTAAGGTAGGAATTCACATAATTCATCTCTCGCTCCTTTGTGTCCAAGAATTCATTGAGTTTCTGAGTATTGAAGGGTGACAGGTTTCTGCGTGACAGAATGTCCACCAGGGCCCCTTCCTCTTCTCCTCCTCCACGGATGGACGGTAAGACTCCTGCCAGCTCTTTCTGGAAAGTCTGTCTGTGTTGCATGCACAGACCTTTGAACTTTTGGACTTTCCTCTGGATTTCAGGGAAGGTTCTGGCAATCAGATTCTTGCCCATGTCATTGCATCGCATGTCCAGTTCTGCCAGGTCCTCCATTGCAGTCTGAGCATCAGAAATTAGCGTTAAGCTGATTTCACGCACCAGCTGAGCAGCTTTGGAATCCAGCTTGGTCAGCGGGTACAGCCAGACTCTCATGGCTACGGCCTTCTCCCCGTTCTCACCCATCTGCCCTGGAAGGGTGGCATAAATGTTCATGGCATCTTGGAAATTAGTTGGATTTCTCTCAAGAACAAAATCACCATGGAACTTGCAGTTAAATTTGTCAGCATTTGATTTGTCTTTTTCATCCATTTTGACAGACGCTTTCCCTTCCAGGGACACGAAGGGTAAATTTTTAATTGCAAGCTGGAGTGATCCCTCGATCTCGCGGACATTCTCAGAAGAAGAAACTTCTCGATCGAACACGAAGAAAGCCTGAGCACCGTACAGCACAGCCGTGACCACGTGGGTGGCCGTGCCTTGGTCAAACACAGTAGGATAATAGACATTCCCTGCTCCTAAATGGCTCATGGTTAGGTGCTCAAACCTTGTTGTGG
>JANRFK010006697.1:41666461-41678523 GCA_030068395.1 Apalone spinifera | reverse complement strand
AGCTTATGCTCCAACACTTCGGTTAGTCTATAAGGTGCTACAGGACTCCTCGCTACTTTTGCAGATTCAGACTAACACGGCTATCGCTCTGATACTTGACATCAGCATTAAGGTTACTTGTACAACCTTAGCCCAGTGCCATTATGCATGTGTGTTGTGATACAGACTTACAAGTGTGGCCTTGGGAGAGGGGGACAGTCAGTTCCCTTCCCCTCACTGCCCGGGTTCCCTCCAGACTCCCCAGGCAAGTGGGGCTCTTTCCAGTGCAGACTGGGAGCCTTTCTGAAGTACACTTTGGTCCAAACCTCACTCTGGCAGCAGGCCTGTGAGATGTGTGGGGGAGGGGGTCAGACAAGAGGATCTACCAGTCTGCTGTTCCTATAGGCAGCCTGCTTGATCCCAGAAGTAACCCTGAGTGAGGGGGCTGGCACCAGGGAAGGGGGGGGCACTCAGCCATGCAAAGGGCCTGACTGGGGCCAAACAATAGGGAGGCGGGGGGCAGTGACATCACAAGGGCCTTTTGCAGCACCTCAGCTAACTGGGTAAAGGAGGTTGGGTGGAAATGACCTCACAGGGAGTCCCTGACAGATGAAGTGAGAAAAGCTGAAGTCCTCAATGCTTTCTGTGCCTCTGTCTTCACGGACAAGGCCAGCTCCCAGACTACTGCACTAGGCAGCGCACCTCTAGGGATGGAGATTCCTCCTCACTTTGCTCCCCACTGAGGCCTTGGTTTTGCTTCCCTGCAGAGTGTGTGTGTGTGTGGGGGAGGGGGGAATCTCCTTTCTCTTGGCTGCTGGCTACTGGGGTATGACACCAGCTCTGCCTCAAGAGCAGCTATTGAACCCTTTTCCCACCATGCAAAGCTCAGAGAGAAACTGAGGCGGGACATAGTGGGGGGTGCTGTTACATTCAGTCCATTCAGTCTTTGCTGTATTGGGTTGTATGTGTGAGTACCTTTACCTCAGGCCCCCTCCCCCCTTGCAGCACTCTGCATTAGGGGCTTGGGCGGGAGGAGGATGAGCATAACTCACCCCAGATGTATATTGGGCCAGACACAGGAGAGAACTCCTAGCCAGGAAGGGACAAAGGGCAGGCGGGGCTGCCACAGGCTGGGGGATAGGGCCTGAGGGAAGAGTCTGTCTGGTCTGGGCTAGCAGGAGAGAGGAGGCTGGGAGCAGGGTAAAGGACATCAGGGACCCAGGAGCCCTTCCCCCCAGAGGAATAAGGCTGACTGCTCTCCATGCCTCTGCTAACATCGCTCCTGTGCTACGCCCTGTCCCTGAGAACCAATACACCTTCTACTCTACTGGCCGGATGAGAGTCACGTCTGCCTGCGAATGGGGGTGCAGGGTCAGGGACCTCTCAATGTGCCGGCACATGAGACACACACAGAAATCACTTGTTGCCCTCTCTCCCCTGGCTTGAGAAGTCCCCTTCATTCCCTGCCCAAAAAGGCTGCTCAGTGATGCTGTGTGGCTGTTAACAGCTGACTTGCTTTTTAAAGCTTCTCGCCATCTTTAGCAGCAACCTTGCGCCCTTCCCCTCTCTCAGCAGGCTGGAGCCACAGGCTGGCTGCAGGCAGCAAGTGCGTGTGAGGATGCCCCTAATAAAGATGGCCTCTCTCCTACTGTTTCGAATGGAACCAGGGCCAGGCTGTGCTCTGGGAACATGGCAGCCCCTTGCACTCCATGTCTGGAACGTGGATGGGAGATGCAGGGGTCCCGGGGGAGAGGCTGGGACAAGAGGGAGACAGCGGAGTGCAGGGGAGCAGGGGCTAGGGATGTAAATATGATGCAGGGGCGGTGGGATCAGGAGATGAGGGAGACTGAGAGGAACAGCAAGGCAGTTCCTTAAGCTCAGGGCCAGGCGAGTGTGAAGGGACCTTCCGCCGGGCAGTCAGAGGACATATGGGGGCTGCTCCATTTAATAAAATCACACACACAAACGGGGAGAGCCGTTCCCCCTGAAAGGTCCCGGTGATCAGGGCCAATGATGGGGGATGGCAGAGGAAGGGGGCAGTTTCCTTGGGGCTTGACAATTTAGAAGGCCTGGGACTCTGAGCCTCTACCACTGCAACAAATGTGGCTAGAGCCCTGAGCCCTTTAAATGTCACGGGAGCCCCGTGTGGTCTGGTGGCTGGAGGGCTGGCTGGGGGAGGTTAGACTCCAGCCTCATCCCTTTCAGGGGGCCCAGAGCTGAGATCTTTGCCCACCCTCAGCCTTGACCAGGGCCCAGCGAAGTCTGACTCCAGCCCTGCCTGTGTCAACCTGCCGGCTGCTTGCTGGGCACTGGTACCAGCCAGGACATCCAGCCCGCCAGGGGCTCCCTATCCCAGGGAAAACGGGGGGCCGTGTTGTCCAGGGAGCAGCAGGGCCCTGGATCAGGAGGGGGTTGCAGCCCAGGGCAGGTGCCGGGGTACAGGCTGTGGAGGCCCAGCCACATGGCTAGGAGCAGGGAGGGAAGGGTCACTAGCTGGGAGCAGTCCATTGCCAGCAAGGATGCAGTGATGGCCGGGGCTGCTCAGGAGGGGCCTGCGCCAGACAGCCCAAGGGCTGGGCTGCAGGATCTGCAGGTCCCTGTGCGATACCTCAGAGAGCTGGGGTGGAAGTGTTCACGGCATTAAGGCTGCACTTGGCTCCCTGGGGCTGAGCTAGGAACTTAGGGGATCGTCTTCTGTAACTTGCAGCCGTCCTGCCCGGGGATCTGGCCTTCCTTTCTGCAGCCCTTGTCCAGCTGCCTCCCTCAATCTGACTGTTGGAGTTTTCAGGGGAACCCCTCAGGGGCACAACCCTGGAGGAGCTAGAGCAGCGGTTCTCAGACTTCAACGGTGCCAAGCTCAGACAGTGTCAGGCGAGTTAGCAGGCAGGGCAGCTCCAGCAGCCGCCTCAGCTGGTTGGCACAGACCTACGGCCGGTGCTGTGGGGCAGGGCTGACTGGACAAAGGGCACACTGGCAGATCTTCTTTCCAGAAATGTTTTCTTAAAAATGGCCCTTTTATGGGAAACAGTCATGGTGGAAGAAGAGGCTGTGTCTAATGTCCATCTGCGCTAGTCACGGCTCTCAAACCAGGGTACCAAAGAACCACCACATTCACTGTCAAGGCCCAAACTTGAGTGTCATTGAAGCTCTGTGAATCTAAGGCTACGTCTACATTGGCAAGATTTTGCGCAAATACTTTTAACGCAAGAGTTTTTGTGTTAGAGTATTTGCGCAAGAGAGCATCTACACTGGCACATGCCTTTGCGCAAGAGATGTGCTTTTGTGCCAGTGTAGATGCTCTCTTGCGCAAGAAAGCTCCGACGGCCATTTTAACCATCGGGCTTTCTTGCGCAAGAAATTCATGTTGCCTGTCTGCACTGGCCTCTTGTGCAAGAACAGTTGCACAAAAGGCTTATTCCTGAGCAGGAGCATCAGAGTCCTTGCACAAGAAGCACTGATTTCACACATTAGAAGGTCAGTGTTCTTGCGCAAGAACTCCCCGCCAGTGTAGACAGGCAACAAGTTTTTGTGTAAAAGCATGCCAATGTAGACACAGCCTAGGGCATTAGAGAGACAACGGGGGGTAGGGGGAGGAGGATATCTTCTATTGACCCACTTTTTCAGAAATTCTAAGTCCCAGACATATGTTTACAGCTGTTTACACCATCTTTAGATGGTGACCTGAAGGAGAAAGGCAGCCGTAGTCAGCAGGGACGGAGGCTTGGCATAATGTGGTATTTCTTCTTATACCAGGCCTGATGGTTGTCACCTCAGAAGAAATTATTTCTGATGGTAAGAAATGGTGGTAGAAAGCATTAGGGATATGCAATCCTATTTAATTAGATAACCAGCTAAACGTTAAGTTTAACCAGTTAACTGATTAAACAGGGGCAGGCTGTGCCAGGGTAAGGGCTGCTCCAGCCCCGCTGGTTCCAAACTTGCACTGGGCTGTTGGCTCCCAGTCTATGTGGGCTGGAAGTCAGCACTTCACCCACAGCAGAAGCGGCAGCGGGCGGGAGGGCTGCTCCCAGGTAATGGTTAATTGTTACGCAGTAAGTCTCAGAGGGGCATCGTATCACAGTATCATGAGCTTTGGTGGGCAAAACCCACTTCATCAGATGAGCTTGAGAAGTCCCTGTCAGTTGCAGGGCTGGTGCTAATGACACTAATTGAGTTGGCTGGAAGCATCCCATACTTAGTTTTGATGTCAATGAGGTGTTGAATGCAAGGAAGGCTGGTTTTGTAATGAGCCATCCAGTTCATATCTTTGTTCAGGCCCAGGGAATCAGTGTCAAATATACACATGAAGAAGGTCAATTCCTCAGTCTCCCTTTGTAGTTGGATTTTGAAATTCCTTTGTAGAAGGAATTGGTGATCGAGTATCCAGGCCGGTTAAAATGTTCTCCTACAGGTTTCTGTGTGTTACTGTTTCTAATGTCTGATTTGTGTCCATTTATCCTTTATCACAGAGACTGTCCAGTTTGCCCAATATAGATCACATTGGTTAAATATGAGCCTCTGATGTGGTGGCCTTTGTGGTTAGATCCTGTGATGGTGTTGCTTGTCTAGCTGTGTGGACAGAGTTGGCAATGGGGTTTGTTGCAGGGGTAGGTTCCTGGGTATGATGTGTGGCTGCTGGAAAGAATCTGCTTCAGACTGGGGGCTATCTATAGGCGAGGATTGGCCTGTCCCCCAAGGCCTGTGAGAGTGAGGGATCATTTTCCAGGATAGTATCAGAAGGGTGGCCGTGTTACTCTGGATACGTAAAAGCGACAAGGGGTCCTGTGGCGCCTTACAGACTAACAGATGTATTGGAGCATAAGCTTTCGTGGGCAAAGACCTACTTCGTCACATGCATGTAGTGGAATTTCCACTACATGCATCTAATGAAGTGGGTCTTTGCCCATGAAAGCTTATGCTCCAACACTTCTGTAAGGGTATGTCTACACTTGCAGCCTATTTTAGAATAGGGCTGCAAATGTAGGCATTCAGAATTGCAAATCCAGCCTGGGATTTAAATATCCTGCAATGAGGTTTAACAGGTATTTCGGAATAGGGCTTTATTTTGAACTCCTGTTTCACTGCCGCGGGTAGACACGGGCAGTTATTCCGGGCTTGTCAATTTCAAAAAATGGCGCCCGGACAGGAACATGCAAATCAAGCACAGGATATTTAAATCCCGGGCTTGATTTGCAATTCCGAATGTCTATATTTGCAGCACTATTCCGAAACAGGCTGCAAGTGTAGACATACCCTTAGTCTATAAGGTGCCACAGGACCCCTTGTTGCTTTTGCAGGATAGGTTGTTGAAGGTCAATGATGCGCTGGAGGGGTTTAAGCTGGAGGCTGTAGGTGATGACTTGTGATGTTTTGTTATTTTCCTTGTTGCACCTGTCTTGAAGAAGCAGATTCCTGGGTACTCGTCTGGCTCTGTCAATCTGTTTCTTCACTTCCCCAGGGTTAGGGTCACCCATTAAGAGTTGACTGGTTACCTGTTCACATCCCTAGTAAATATAGTAATAAGCAATTAAAATAAACAGATCTGAGTGGGGAAGGGGTTTATTGAGGTCTGGGGTCTCCCTTGTGGTGGTTTTGGTGTCAGAATGAGGTCTAGAAAAGACACAAATGCCTGATCTGTATCAAATCTGTTTTTATTAAAGTATAATTCTACAGCTACATGATTTAATAAAAACTCAGAATACATGAACATGCAGGGAATGGTCTAAAATACACTGTGTGTGGATACACCTGACATCAAATAAAGCTCATTTAGCTACACTGGATATTAAATGTGCATCGCTGGAAGAACAAAGAGGAGAGGAAATGCTACTTCGGTCAGTGGTGCTGACTGTCCTGTGTCACCTTGCTGCTGATGAAACACAGTGCCCACCCACGCTCTGATAAGCCATTCAGATGCCTGGCAAATCTATTTATTTGAGCTGTTTAAGGGATTGCTTTATGTACTGGGCCTGACTGTCCCCTTAGGTGTAACTCCATGGACTTCAGCTGAACCACTGATTTATGCGAGTGGGAGAGAGGAGCTGTGATTACTTGTGTCTTGCCATCTTATTTACAACTCTCATAACCAATCAACATGGAGAGAACTTGGGTATGACAAAAAGAAAAGTGTCAGCACCAGCATTTTGGAGGGAATGCCTCACTGTGGCACTTACACTGGTGCAGCTCCAGCTTGGGAGGGAACAAATTGCTCGCGTGTACAGACAGACTATAGGTCGCTAACCCTGATCTGAGATGTTTCCATGTGAACATCTGATAATGAAGCAAACTCCTTTAGGTGTTGTTTTTATAATCCCCTCCCCAAATTCCACGGGCCAGATTCTGCTGTCACTTACACTAGTGCAAACCGAAGTCAGTGGAATTAAAAGTGGGGTAAATCAGGAGCATCAAGGCTATTGAATCTTAATAGAAAATGTTATAACAACAACAAGAGACCATAGTCCTGAATCACAGATAAGCTACATGCTTTGGTTAAATTGGCTATTTTGTTTTCATGAAGAAGCTGCAAATGGTTTTTAGTGAAACCAGCTTATAAGCATATCCACTTTTCCTTTCACAAATTTTTTCAATGAAGATTGGTTTTTTTTCACGCTTCTCGTACATATTCTTCTCTCCTGGCAGCAAGGCCTCTTTACTGGCAATCTTTCTTATTATCTCTGCTACTTCCCTCACTTTCTTTAGGGACTGTATTCTTTCTTTGTACCCAGGCTTCAGTTCCTGATGCTCCGACATGATCAGTAGGTCAATGTATTCTGGAGAGGACAATGGGATGGGTTTCAGAGCAATTTCTTGCAGACGTTGGAGGCTGCGAGATGATTTATCAATAAGCTGCATTAATATCTGTTCCACTGCAGCGTATTCCTGAGACAGCTTCTCAACCACATTCTTTGTAGATAACACTTCCCCAGATGCCTTCTCGTACTTCTCCTTCAGTTGTGCATAGGTCCATTTCTCTTTTACTACTTTGTATTCCCACTGGTACTTTTGATTGAAATGAACATTCCAGAAACATTTCCCAGGGCACACCCTGCAATATCCAGCATTGCTGTCCACAGCTGTACACCCGCTCTTATCAGCATCATTAGGGATTCCACACGGATAGTGACACGTAAAGTAACACTGCTGGCAGTTGGTTATGTAGTTACTTGTCCCAGAGATGTTCTCCTGCACTGGCACTGTTTTCTCCACCTCATACTCAAAGTCTTTATTGGCCTCCATGTCACCGTTATGCTGCTCCAGAGCTTCCTGTGTCTTGTGCAGTTCTTCCAGTTTCACTAGACCGGCTTTGATTTGGGGCTACAGCCCTTCCACGGCCGCCTCCAGCTCCTTCCGTTCTCTGAGAACCTCTTGCGTTAATGCCAGACTTCTGGTTTCCAATTTCAGTAAAGCCCCCAAAAATGTCTTCATGCTCATGGCTCCCATTTTCCAGAATATTTCATCAAAATTACAACTGCCCTCGTCAACTGCAGCATTACAGGCAAAGAGGGTGGAGTTATTTAACTTGAAATGAAGAGGGTTGCCCTGAGCATCTTTAGCACAAAGGACATCAGCTGTTTTAATGGCCTCAAGTACAGGGGGAGTCTGTCCATTGGCAAACGTGACCAGGATTTGGATGTTGTCTTTTATGTCCTTCCAGAAAATGGAGAGCACTGAGTCAAACACATACTTTTGGGCATGGGTCAGACGAGCTAGTGAGGCCTGAACCACAAAGCAGACGGCGTCAATGTGATCAATGGCCCCTAGGGTGGAGAAGAACTCTCGGATCTGCCTTATTATCTCCTTATCTTGCTCTATCCCTCTGGTGTCGCCAAATCCCGGCGTGTCTATTATAGTCAGCGAGTACGGGAGTTGGAAACCCCTTGTGTGATTAACTTCATAGGCCGTCACCTCAGATGTCTGGCTCTCAGCTTGGCTTCTGTTTGTGGTCTCATGGATGAGCTTGAACCTGAATTTATGCTTCCATCGCACACCCAGGACGTAGTTGACCATCCTGTTGATGAGAGTCGTTTTCCCCGACCCGGTGGCTCCCATCACCATAATCACTTTGTTAGAAATCTGCAGGGTCTCCTTCCCCAGCCTGTACTTTGGATGTTCTGCGTTAGAATCAAACCCCTTCTCTATGGGCAGTGCATACACTGAGAGTTGCCCTTCTTCTATCCGAGTGCTCTTCTTGTAGAAATCTTGTGTTAGTGTCTTTAATTCTTCTCCTGCTGTTGTAATTGAGACCTCCTCCCTGGGGTCACTCACAGCCCCGTCCGCACACACAGCTGACTCCTGGAATCTGTAGGTTGTCCCAGGCCTCAATCCATCAATGGTGCAGGACTCGGTTCTCTGTCCCGTCCTTTGCTCCAGCCATTTGGCTTCTCCAGCCTCCTCTCTGCATTCCACTTTGTACTCGATTGTACTGACTCCATCTCCTATGACACGTGGACTCTCCCAGGTCAGGGCAAGGGCAGATGATTCTACAGTCACTGCTACAGGTTTCCCAGGGGGGCTGGTTGGAAGCATCTTCACGGTGTCGCTCACGTCGCTGCTCTCGCTGAGCCCTGGTTTGCTCATGGCCGCGTATCGGAACTGGTACTGGGTGTTTGCACGGAGCCCTGTTACCGTGAGTGTCTCTTGTGTGTTACTGACATTCACAGCCACCCAGTTCTCCTGCCCGACAAGTACTCTGCCCGGTAGCCGCATATCTCAGCCCTGCCATAGGCTGCCGGTTTCAGCGTGAGCTGCACATGGTCATGTTGGACTCCACAAATCAGGGGAGGAAGAGGCTTTGATAGAGGCTGGAAGTCGGTGCTGAGCAGCTCTCCATCCCCATACAGGTAAATGGAAGCACCTGGATTGGCCTTGTCTGGGACAGAGGCCACAATGAACCAGGTCTTCCAGTTAGATTCATTGGCACGGGCAAAATGTGAAAGAGACTTTGCAGTTATTTGAGCTCTTATATGTATTTCCTTTTCCTCAAACCACACTTTGGATTTTGGTTCCTCACTGGCAAAACTGGCTGGTGCAGGATACACAGTGTCCTTCATAGACTGGGTGTGAAACCAGAGATGTATATCTGCTAAATATGGCTCCTCCTCGTGTAAGGAGGTGAATATAAAAGAAACAACAAAGTCAAGCCCAGGGTCCAGCACTATTTTCTCTAGATCACTGTGGGAGGGCACCACTTCTACATTGATAAGATACGAATTCACATAATTCATCTCTCGCTCCTTTGTATTTAGAAATTCATTGTGTTTCTGAGTGTTGAAAGGTGACCGTTTTTTGCGTGACAGAATGTCCACTAGCACCCCTTCCTCTTTCCCCCCTCCACGGATGGACAGTAAGAGTCCTGCCAGCTCTTTCTGGAAAGTCTGTCTGTGTTGCATGCACAGACCTTGGAACTGTTTGACTTTCCTCTGGATTTCAGGGAAGGTTCTGGCAATCGGATTCTTCCCCATGTCGTTGCATCGCATGTCCAGTTCTGCCAGGTCCTCCATTGATGTCTGAGCATCAGAAATCAGCACTGTAAAGATCTCACGCACCAGCTGAGCAGTTTTGGAATGCAGCTTGGTCAGCGGGTACAGCCAGACTCTCACCAGTATGACCTTCTCCCTGTTCTCACCCAGCCACGCTGGGAGGGTGTCATAAATGGTCATGGCATCTTGGAAATTAGTTGGATTTTTCTCAGGAACAAAATCACCATGGAACTTGCAGTTAAATTTGTCAGCATTTGATTTGTCCTTTTCATCCATGTTGAGAGACTCTGCCCCTTCTACAGAAAACAAGGGTAACTTTTTACTTGCAATCTTGAGTGTTCCCTGGATCTCTTGTAGACTCTCAGAAGAAGATACTTCTCGATCGAACATGAAGAAAGCCTGGGCGCCATACAGCACAGCCATGAGCACTGTTGGGATTTTGTGGTTCCCAGAGAGTCAGATGCTGGGCAGAATCAAGGGTCTTCGATACTTCAATTCAGTTCAACAAGACTTTATTCAATGTGCACAAAGGGAGAGCCCCGGTACTAAAATTAGCCAGAGCCCCTCGAGCAAGGAGCCCCTCCCCTTGCTGTTTTATAGCACATGGCAGTTACATAACAGGTTACATAACAAGTTATATAACACAAGCTTCTAAACCAATCAGAGTCAACCTTTACATATATGGTGGCTTTGTTTGTCACATCCTTGTACTTCTCCACTCCACATGTTGAGTTCACCCCCCTTCCCTTGGCCTTTTCTAGACCTTTCCTAGGGTGGTGAGCCACAGCATGCTTCTTTATGCATACCTACTTTCCAAACCACATTTTGTTTAAAATGAACACATGCATACCCTTCAGTTCCCCCATTTGGTTTTGGGGCTTAGAACAATCTTAGACCCCGCTAACACCACTTCCTTGTATTTATTAGGAGCTATAATTGACCTTATCAACACTTAATTAACTGCAGTTTTGGTAACAGAATTAAACAATACATTCAACCTTTAATACATAATGATATCTACAATAAAAGTAATAATAAGTCCCCATATACATTGCAAAAACACAACTGAAATCCATCCCCAGGGTATCTCTGTTCCCACAATAGCAAACTCTTCTATCCACTGAATCACTGTAATTGCCTTACCATTTCTTTCATAATATCTTCCACAATAGGAAGAACGAGATGTTCAAGCCAGGCTTACCTTCCAAAGCTAAATACCCAAATCCACACCAGGTAGTGGAGTCTTTCCTCACTGTTATATCATTCATTAAATTAAACATTACATGCACCATTAAGTCAGGTCCCAACATTTGAGATAGGGCTTGTCCTGACTCCATGTTTCTTATATGCAAAAGTCATCCTCCCAGGATGGAACATTGGTCCCATGGGAAAGCTATATAGTGATCTCCAGCCATTATTACATACTCAGCTACACAGATGTCTATGACATGAGAATGGGAATGGGTGGAAGGGTTGAGCCTCCAATCCAGGAGACCAACCCACAGGAATTAACACCTCCCCAAAGATGGAATGACCATTCCAAAATGCCCGTTATCAATAGAGACCACTCCCCTGCCATCATCCAAGATGAAGACATTCAGTCTTTGAGAATTGCGGCTCTCACCCAACAGGGCACCTGTGACACGAGCAAGTCTCCTATCAGGGCTGCAACTTTCATGTTGAACACCATGCCAGTATGATAACACCATTCTAGACCAATGCTTGCTCATACATTTTAGTAGTTTTTAATAGATGGCTGAGTACAACAGTGAAGACCTAACCAACTATGTTGCTGAGTTAAGGTGATCTTGTTGGGGAAATCTCACTCCCCTGGGGTACAGAGTCCCCAGAAGGGTCCGAGGCTGGAGGTCAAAGCAGTGAGGCAGGAGAGAAATCTAGAAGGAAAACTTTATTATGCATGCATGCAGGCTGACAGCTACCAGAGTGAGAGCCGCAGCAGCCCTCAGACAGGTTCAGGGATCCTTTATACAGTATGTTCAGACAGTTTAGTTGTTGATTGTTTTCTTTAACATATCAAAGTCTCAGCAGAAGTTCTCTGAGAAGTTTCTGTTCACACCAGAAGTGCTAGAAGTCAGTTTTACAGTACAAAGGCACATGAGAACTTGAGTGAGGAGTCTACAAGGCAAACTGTGACAAAGATAAGAGTTTACATGATAATTTGTGGCAGATTAGGAGTCTCCATGAATTGAGATAGGAGGCATTGTAAGGGTCTTGATTAGAGTTAAGATGATTTCTCTGTTAGAGAGAGAGAGGCCTGGAAAACTTTTAACTCTTACAGCAGTTTTCTTTTAGAGAGTTTTGATTTCCTGCACTGTCCCCCTAGACACAATTGGAGTTATTTGATTTTTCTCCCACAATTCCCCCCTTTAATACTCCTATTGGAGTATTACTCAAAGTTTATTCTGGACATTCTTAGGTATTCTTCTTCTGCTAGGATGCTTAGCCCATCCCCATCTCCCAAATTTTCCTTCCTCAATATCTCTTTGGTTCTGTTATGAGCAGATCTTTGGGATTTGTTATTGCACTGTCTCAAATCCCTGCAAGCTGCATGGAAACTTTTTAAAGACACCATAATAGAGGCCC
>JANRFK010006697.1:41540232-41552316 GCA_030068395.1 Apalone spinifera | reverse complement strand
TGTAATCCCCAGGTCCTTTTCTGCCAAACTGCTGCTTAGCCAGTTGGTCCCCAGGCTGTATCCTTTTGTTTCCCTTGCAGTTTTTTTTTGCAGTTCACAGCCTGTGATTTGTATTCAATAGTATCTTCTTCACCTTTCTTTCATTTGTGTGTGTGTGTGTCTATATATATAGATACACACATGCCTTCACTTCCCCTCTAAATCAGGTTATTGGGATTTTTTCGCCATCATTGTGGCCTTCTTTCCTGATTATGGGTTTGTGGCTTTTGAGACATCTATGAAAATGTTCTTAAACAGTTTCCACGTCTCAGTCACATTCTTCTGGTCCAATTCACTTCTCCGCGCTGATTTGGCTCATAATTCTGTCCGGTTTTGTGCAGGCCTCAGAGCTTTGGGCCATGCTAAGGTTTACGCTCCTATTGGGTGTGGCAGGGACTCTGAGGTAAAATTCTTCCAGAACCAAATCAGAGCTGCCACAGAGCCAGCTTCTGAACTGACTAGAAACCAAACCACATACTCATGGCCTGGGCAACAACTAAGGAGCCAAGCGCTCCCAGTTGAGAGACATCAGGGGAGAGAAATTCCAGCTTAAAGCTGGGAATGTTCCTGCCCTCCCACCCCACCTCCACCCCCACCAATTGTGCAAATGCTGCACAGTCACAGGGAAGAGGAAGAGAAACTCGCCTCACGGGTGGGGAGCAAGGACCTGCAGCTACAGTGGGTTCAGCCAGAGGAGAAGGAACAGATGCCTCAGCAGAGCATGACTGGCAACCACAAGCCCAGAAAGGTGGATGTGCAAGTGCTACACAGACACAACTCAGGCAGGCAAAGATCCAGGAACAGTGCAGATGCCCATCCCCCCTCAGCTATCGCACTGCAGCGAGAGACAGGGACAAAAGATACAAACAGCAGCATGTTTAATTGTATTTCATCATAAAGAAGAAGACATTTCCCTCTCCACCTGCCCTTTCAGACATCCTAGTGTGTGAGGGGACAAAAATGCATTTCAGGTAACACAGTAGTTACAATGCCAGTCACCCGGCTCTCCCATGGCAGTTCCAAATTCTCAAGGGCACCATATTAAAAACATGGCACCTGAGGGTCTGTCTACACTAGCCCCCTAGTTCGAACTAGGGAGACTAATGTACACATTCAAAGTTGCAAATGAAGCCCGGGATTTAAATATCCCTGGCTTCATTTGCATCTTCCCAGGCGCTGCCATTTTTAAATCCCCCTTAGTCCGAACTCCGTGCCTGCGGCTACACGCGGCACAGAGTAGGTAGTTCGAATTAGGATCTCTAATTCGAACTACCATTACTCCTCGTGGAACGATCTCCAGGGAGGTGTCATCATCTGGTACCGGTGTGTCAAAAATGGCAGCTGTATCGATAACCACGAGCTCTTTCCCCTTCCATTGCCGGGTCTCTTTAGTGCACTTCCTAGTGAACGTCACAGCACTGACTCTGGACTCAAACGCTCTCCGGCCCAGGATGCTGTTCCCAGTCGCGCTTTTCCCAGCACCAGTGTTACCAACAAGGATGCTTTTCAGTTCCAGGGCAGGTTCGGCAGGGTGTGGGCCCTCCTGGCCGTGGGCTGTGGAGAACAAACAGGATAGAATTGATGGGGGCTAATTTAGCTACAACTACTCAGGAGAGAGATCTTGGAATCATCGTGGATAGTTCTCTGAAGACATCCACACAGTGTGCAGCGGCGGTCAAAAAATCAAACAGAATGTTAGGAATCATTTGAAAAGGGATAGAGAATAAGATGGAGAATATCGTATTGCCCTTATATAAATCCATGGTACGCCCACATCTTGAACACTGTGCACAGATGTGGTCTCCTCATCTCAAAAAATATATTTTTGCATTAGAAAAGGTTCAGAGGAGGGCAACTAAAATGAACAGGGGTTTGGAACAGGTCCCATCTGAGGAGAGATTAAAGAGACCGGGACATCTCAGCTTGGAAAGGAGGAGACTAAGGGGTGATACGATAGAGATCTATAAAATCATGAGTGGTGTGGAGAAAGTGAATAAGGAAAAGTTATTTACTTGTTCCCATAACATAAGAAGAGGAAGTTACTCACCTTCATGCAGTAATGATGGTTCTTCGAGATGGGCCCCTTTGGGTGCTCCACTCATGGTGTCGTCCCAGTGCTGCAGCTCGGAGGCTTTGCATAGCTGCTTTCAGCCAGGTCGCACTCCCTCCCCTAGTGCAAGTAATAAAAGTCAAAAATAGACACTAGAGGATCAAGGGATTCCAACCTGTTTGATCTTTGAGGGGTTGGTCTGGTTCCAGAGCTACCGCTGGGAACAAGGATTGTAGGCCACCGGTACAGGGTGGGGGGCTGTAATGGGGAAGCAGAGACTCTGACCTTAGTGGAGGGTTTGGTGGATAATCAGTGGAACAGGAGCTCCCAGGATGATCCTCTGGCCAAAAAAGCTAATGGCGTCCTGGGAGGCATAAATAGGGGAATCTTGAGTAGGAGCAGTGGGATTATTTTACCTCTGCATGTGGCACTGGTGTGACTGCTGCAGGAATGGGCAGAGCCCAGGAGTAGGAGGGGGAACTGAAATCACAGGGACACTGCACAGCAAGACTGAGGTCCATTGGCCCAGCAACAAAACTTGCACAAAGACGTTCTGCCGCATACCGGGCTCTATGCAGCTCCAGCATCAGTCTCTTCCATTTCGTAATTCCAGAGTCATCCAAAATAAAACCAGCACGTTTTTTGAACCTGCCATTTGGCCAGAAGCACAGAACACCCAGTAGTCCTGAAAATCTGGATTTCACACTTTTGCTTGAGGGGCTCCCATGGGATAGCCTAGTCCTATCTTGCGGGGCGGGGCGGGGCGGGGCGGGGCGGGGGCGATATTCCTCTATTCTGGAGCCACTGCAGCCACGCAGGTGAGTACCAGTATTGTTCAACTTGTTCCCCTCATATAAGAACTAGGGATCACAAAATGAAATGAATAGGCAGCAGGTTTAAACAAACCAAAGGAAGTTTTTCTTCACTCAGCGCACAGTCAACCTGTGGAACTCCTTGCCAGAGGATGTGGTAAAGACCAAGACATTAATAGGGGTTCAAAAAAGAATTAGATAAATTCATGGAGGTTGGATCCACCAATGGCTATTACTCAGGATGGGTAGGAATGGTGTCCCTAGCCTCTGTTTATCAGAAGCTAGGAACGGGTGACAGGGGAGGGATCACTGGATGATTCCCTGTTCTGTTCACTCCCTCTGGCCACTGTTGGCAGACAGGACACTGGGCTGGATGGACCTTTGGTCTGACCCGGTCTGGCCGTTATGTTTTTAATCCTATAGAAGCATGGAATTGGCAGGGACCTCGAGAGATCAAGACCAGTCCCATGTCGTCACATATGCACCATCTAGACCCACCCATTACAGGCAAAGAGCCACAATAGTTGTTAATATTGTGCAAAGAGGCGGTGGGGGCGGGGGCGGGGGCAAGAGTTGTTGAGGAAAAAAAAGACTGCAAAAAAAAAGGGCCTGTCCCTTTAAGAAATGCATTTAGAGGCTTTTTGGCCACATCAGGCTCCCGCTGGCCATCACCATCTTGAAGATGCCATTTTTAATGGCCATGCCAGATGGCTCTCCTGCCAGGAGGCAGGGACTATTTACAGAGGCACAGGGGCGGCTTCACAAGCCACACCCTGGGGGTTGAGGGAAGAGCTACATGCGGCTCGTGAGCCACGGGTTGGCCACAGCTGATCTAGACCCTCCCTGACAGGTGTCTGTCCAGCCTGCTCTTAGCTTGCCAACAAGGAGAGGCAAAGGGGGCAGTTACCTGGGCAGGTAGGAAGTTTTTCCTAATGTCCAGCTGAAACCTCCCTTGCTGCAGTTTAAGCCCATTGCTTCTTGTTCTATCCTTAGAGGCCAATGAGAACAATTTTTCTCCCTCCTCCTTATGACACCCTTTTACATCCCTGAAATCTCTCTCATGTCCCCTCTCAGTCTTCTCCTTTCCAAACTAAACAAACCCAATTCTTTCAGTCTTCCCTTCTAGGTTCTCTAGACCTTTCATCATTTTTGCTGCTCTTCTCTGGACCTTCTCCAATTTCTCCACATCTTTCCTGAAATGTGGGGCCCAGGACTAGACACAATACTCCCTGTGAGGACTAATCAGTGCAGAGCAGAGTGGAAGAATGACTTCTCGTGTCTTGCTTAGAACACTGCTGATAATACATCCCATACTGATTTTTTGGACCCATTTAGCTTATGGTCCACTAGGACACCCGAGATGCCATTTTGCCGTACTCCTTCCTAAACAGTCGCTTCCCATTCTGTATGTGTGGAACTCGTTATTCTTTCCTAGGTCGAGTACTTTGCATTTGTCCTTATTAAACTTCATCCTATTGACCTCAGACCATTTCTCCAGTCTGACCAGTTCATTCTGAATTGTTATAGAATCCTCAAAGCACTTGCCACCCCTCCCAGCTCGGTATGTCCTGTCAACGTTATTTACAGTCTGGGACTTTCATTTCCACTGCGGGGAAGGCTGAGTGGAGCATAAAGGCCACAGAGGGGCCACAGCCAGGGTGGTGACTTCGCTCTCTTACCATGGGAAAGTTCATCTCCTGACAAGTTGTTTTCTTCCTCATTTGCCTGAGCCATCTGTGGGAAAAGCACAGACCCTGTCACAAGCAGCTCGCCATGGAGCTCAGCACAGGCTGGACGGATACACAGACAGAGGAGAACCATCGAGCGCCTCTTTGCTACCTCCCTGCTCTTGTGGGAAGGGTCATGGCTGAAAACTGAACCTTCTCTGGGCTCTCCCCCAGTTGCCCTCCAGCAACGTCGGCCCACTAATACATCTCCTGCCACCTCAGCAGCTCAGCCCAGTGTTGTGCAGCTGGAGGGGACATTTCAGGCAAATAATGTAGCAGCACATTGGCATGGAAATGTAACCCGCTGCTCTGTGCTCTTGTGCTGGTTTAATGAAAGGCTCTGTCCCACCTGGGCTCTGTCACGGCAGCGGGGCCCCTGAATGCAGGTTCTCCCCCCGAGCCATCGCTGGTCTCCAGAGCGGGGAGGAGACAAAGGCACAGAAGTCTGGCAAATCAGCAAATCCCAGGGCTGGCAGAGACCTCAGGGGTCATTGAGTCTAACCCCCTGCCCAAAGCAGGACCAATCCCAACTCAATCATCCCAGCCAGGGGTTGGTCAGGCCAGGACTTAAACACCTCGAGGGGTGGAGATTCCACCCCCTCCCTAGGGAACCCATCCCAGGGCTTCCCCACCCTCCTAAGGAAATCCTGTGGCCACAGTAAATAAACGCTTCTGCCTGACCTGAATCTGTAAATCAGACTGAGTGTTTATTCTGCGACACACCCCAGGACAGACTTTTATCTTTTCCCCTCCCTTTATTGTTGATAAAGAGCCAGTGCAGACTCTGCTGTTTGTTTTGCCGAGAGAACTGGCTTCCTCCAGTATCCCACCATACCTGCCCTGATGGCTCTGCTCAGTGTTCTGTGGGCTCTGCTGCCCTGAAGGCAGGTGCCCCGCCCCTTTCACAGCTCCAGGAAGTGTCTGGCAGCTGAGTGAGTTGCTCCCTTTGGGGAACAAACAGAGAGCAAATCATTGGAACGCTCCTGTTCTGCCCTGCTAGGAACCCAGCGGCAGGCAGGCTGCTGTTACGGGTGGGGGCTGGAGAGACGGCTGTGCTGCTTTGACATTCCTCAGCAGGGAGAGCTCACAGAGCTATGCGGGAATCCCAAGAAGTGCAGGGATCAGCTCTGCCTTCCCACCACACTGCCCTGTGGGATGCTCACCCACAATGCTTTGTTCTGTCAACAGGGGAGCAGCCATGTAGCCATGGAAAACGATTTGACCAGTTTTCACTTTTGCCGACTTTTACATATTGAGAGCACTTTTGTCGCCAAACCTTCCCCATGTAGACGAAACCCTAGTCACCCTTACTGTTGCACATGTTGTGTAGAGGTGCCCACAGCTCACACAAGCCTAGTGTTGTTGTGTGCCAGTCACAGGAGCGACTAGTGGCTCTGGTCAAGACAGCTGTCCCTGTTTCCTAGGGGCTGTGGATATAGACACAGTAAAATACAACTCCTGCTCAGAAGAGCTCACCGAACAACGGGACAGACAGGACCAGCGGGAGCCAATGAGAGTGCAGGGAGGCCAGCGATAGGCACCTGTCATTAAACAGGCAAGTGAGGGCCCAGCTCAGTGAGTCCGTTTCCTTACATCGGAAATGGACTCAGACCTCGACAGTGGCACAGCCCAGGCCTGGGCTCCTGAAGGAATCTCTAGGCCGGGAGCACATGGACCGATTCAGCTCACTGGGTGGAAGCTGCTACTCGCCTTCCTCGGGCGAGACGTGCTCTGCCCTGTGGAGCTGGGTGGCCCTGCCGGACCGCGCATGGAGGCAGGGTGGGGAGAAGTTAAGGGGGCAGAGCAACAGCTTTGTCTCCTCTGTCCCCTTCCCCCCTCTTGTGGGGCCCCACAGCCCTTCAAGGGAGCCTCTGGTGGCCCCCTGACCTCTGGGACTGGCCCCTGTGTGGGCTGTGCGGGTAGGGGCCTGTTTACTCCTTCCACCTTCTTGTCTTTAGAGCCGCTCTCCCGGCCGTGGCTGCAAGTTAAATGTTGACCCTGATACTGAGAAGGAGCCTTTGGCTCACAAAGCCTCCTTAATCCTCATGTTTCCTTCCCCTGCCTGGGGCTAGAGAATCCATCCCAGAAACGCAGGGATTCCCTGCACAGGACTCCGACCGCCTGAACAGTGAGTGAAATGACCGGCCTGCCTCAGCTTTCCTGTGAACAGGGACAATTCCCAAGGTGACTATTAGACACGCACTTCTTGTGAGACCTTCCTGTGCGTTCTTGCTTCCCGTTGAAACAGATTTGAACGATCAGCACAAAGCTAAAGCCAAATTCTGCTCGGTTACACCACTGTAAATGGAGTGAGACACCAAACACAAGCAGAAACAACCTCTAATGACAGGTACAGAGGCACCAGAAAGCTCCTGACGCCAACATAGACAGCCTGGGCAAAGGGAGCTGAGGGAAACATCTCCCGCACTCTTTGTCTCCTTTGCGTTTTCTGCAACGCTACGAGTAATGAGCCACCACTCACAGAAAGTTTTCACTTCACTGTTGTCCAGCAGCTAGCAAGCAGTCATGCGCTTCCTCAGGACTCCACCCCCCGCTATTTCTGGGGGGGTCTCCCCCCTGTGGGCAGATAATGTTGCCATGCAGAGGGTTCAGCCTGATGCTTTTATTTGCTGTTATCGGGGAATCTTTCTCCCCCCTCAAAAACAGGCTAAGTGGCAAAGGTAAAGCACTATTAAAACAGCCAGCAGTCCTACGCACCTTGGAGACTAAAAAAATACATAAATAGTATCATGAGGTTTCGTGGGCTAAACCCACTTCCTCAGAGGAGAAGATCTACAGATAAAACCCAGATGCTCCCAACTTGTTTTATCTCATGAGTGAGATAAATCTCAGGGGGTTTTATAAAGTAATTCTGGCATCAGAGTAAACCACAAAAAGCAGACACGGGCCTGCTGCATTTGGCAACTGAGTCCCTGTTAGAAAAACAACCCTCCTTTCACTCCATTGTGAGCAAACTCCACTTTCAACCTCTCCTCCCCCTCAGTGTCTGCCTGTTTGACTCCCCCCTGCACACCACAGTCACCGGATAGGTCAACTGGCTGGTGCTGCCCCACAGAAATCCCGAACATCAACTTCACTGCGGGGTCACAGCAGCCTCCTCAGTGTCGCCTCAGAGCTGTGGCACCAAGCACAGAGCCTGGCCCCTCTCGCTGAAGAATGACATCTCCTAAAACCTGCTTCCCCTCTGTGCCTGGCCCGTCACCTGCAACTACACAACCCCATTTCAAACGGGCCACTCGTACTTAAACACGTTGCCTCTGGGCACAGGACACTGTCTCACGCTTCTCCCAGGGCTGGCAGCTCAGCGCGAGCAGGAAACTGGTGTGTTAGCAGAACAGCCACTTGCAGTTCTGGTTTCTTGTCTGTCTCTGCTGCCGGTTGGGATGAATGTTTGGCTCCGAGACACTTGGCAGTGAAGAAAGAAGCAGGGAGAATTCCTTCACATTCTTGCCATGTCTGGGCAGGGTGTAATGGACCCGAACAATTGTTTTTACCAGCGAGACAACCCCTAGGAGCTTCTTCGGGGCTGTGTCTGTGCAGAGCAGCTGCTCCCAGTGACTCTGAAGTCCCCAGTGTTTGAGAGGTGAACCATAGCCCAGGACAAGCACTTCCCACAGGTGTAAGAGTTCTACCACGTTCTCCACGGCAAACAATACAGCTCACCATCTCCACCTGTTTCCATGCACGCAGTAGTGTGTCCTGCATTCACCAGCAGAGAGACTTTTGTTAGTAAGGCTGGGTCAGCCAAGCAGGAACAAAAGAATGCCTGGGCCAGACTGTGAAATGTATACACTTAGGTGATTACTGGGATTCTAAAATCACCTAGGTGCCTAAGCCCCTTTGACATATGGGCAAGCAGACAGATAAGTCACCTGCTGGAAGGCGTTAAAAAGTATTTTGGCACCTAAAGATGCACCTTTTACATTTTTCAACAGTAAGTAGGTGCCCGCATACATCATTCCACATAGAGAACAGAAATATTTATTGGAAACATGCCCATTTTCTGTAGCATTATTAAACATTGCACCCTTTTCATCAGGTAACAGGACTATATCATGTTTAGGGTTTCTATTGTTCCCATTATACTTTTAAAACCCCTTCTTATTGGTCTTAGCCTTGCTAGCCATGGACTTTACACTGATGTCTTTAGCTTCCCTTATCAATTTTCTATAATTTATCATTTTAATTTCTATTAATTGCTATCGATTTCCCTTTTTGCCACTTATTTTATAATGCTTTTGAATTTCTAATGGCTGCCTTTACTTTACTACTAAACCAGGATGGGCTTTTACCCAAACCTCTCCCTGCTTGATTGTGGCTTGTCTTGACCCCACAAATTTCATTTAGATTTTTATGTCTAATTTTTCCTCCCGGTCAATTCCACTTACGATTTTTCTCAGCTTTGAGAAAGTAGCCCCTTTGAAGTCAAAGTCAGTCTATCTATCTAAATCTAGTTGGATTGTCCTTTGTTTAACTATATTGAATATAATTAAGTCATGATCATTGGTTCCTAAGTAACCACCAACTTCCAGTCCAGCTTTTAATTTTTTAATTCAGCTTTATCTGTCAGAGTGAGGTCCGAAGCAGAGTTACGTTGCTGCTGGGTATAATACCTTTTTATTAGAAAATTACCATCTCTAATTTTTAGAAGCTCCAATAATAGGCTACATGAGGCTTCCAGCATAGTCTCTCAAACCGAAGTCCTCCAGAACAGAGTGTTTATTTCACACATTACAGACAGGTGCATAAGAAGTAGCTTGCCTTGCTCTCTGGTTTAATTTGGTGGTCTGAACCAAACTATTGCCCGGAACCCTTCCTGGGCTTTGTTAGTGCATTGCCTCGCTGGAATTCTGCAACGGTACTAGGTCCAAATACAACAGTTGCAGAAATCCAACAGAAGCAGCCCATTGACCCATATGAACTCAAGACCCTGCAGTTACCAAAAACGCTCTAATGTCCTTAATATAGAAAACCCCACCAGCTCTTTTACCCACACTGAGCACCCAGAATCCCACTGCCCCAGCAAGAGAGAGCGTTGCTGGAGCTCAGCTGTATGTCACTTCCCTGCAAACTCCTCCAGACCCTGCCAGTCTGAAGCTCGCCTGACCAGTAACGTTCTGTGGGACCAGATTTCTTGAGTTCCCCCCGATGACTCTCTGTAGTGTCCAGTCCCTCTGAAGGGGACACCCACAGAAGCTACCAAACCCATGGCCTGCAAAGGGACAGAGCACATGATGTGTGCTTGGCAGAGGAGCCCCCCTCACTATGATATGTAGCACAGAGGTGGTTTAGAGTAAAGCTAAGAAGAAGTTTATTAATAAAGAACATAGATTTAAGTGAAACTAAGCAAGAGTAAACACTGGGATAAATTGCCTAGGGAAGTTGTGGAATCTCCATCACTGGAGATATGTAAGAGCAGGTTGGACAGACTCTGTCAGAGAGGGTCTAGACGGTGCTTGGTCCTGCCGTGAGGGCAGGGGACTGGACTCGATGACCTCTCGAGGTCCCTTCTAGTTCTAGGATTCTGTGATTTCAAGAGTATCAAGGAAGGGAGCGCCCAGGTCAGATGGAGAGGAGCAGGGAGAGCATGTTCTATATTTCTCATGGGATCGAGGGGATATCCTCAGCAACTTGTTCTGAGGGTCCTGTGGAGGAAGCTGGGGCAAGGGGTTGGGTACTCGACCCCGGATCCCTGGCTCTGGCCACCTGTCAGGCACAAGTGGCCGGAGAATGGTGGTCAGGGTTGGTCGGGCTGGGCATGAGATCGAGACCCTAAGAAAAATGTCCATCCCTTTTTCCAAGTCTGAACCAGCCCCCAGGTCAATGCCAGTCTAGTGAATGGGTTGACCTGTTGGCCTGTAGTTTTACAGTGTTATCATAGATTTCAGTGGGCAGGCATTTCATAGAATCACAGAACACTAGAACTGGAAGGGACCTCTTGAGGTCATCCAGTCCAGTCCCCTGCCCTCATGGCAGGACCCAGTACTGTCTAGACCATCCCTGACAGGTGTCTGTCCAACTTGTTCTTACATATCTGCAGAGATGGGGATTCCACAACCTCCCTGGGCAACTTATTCCAATGTTTGACCACCCTGACAGGTAGGAAGCTTTTCCTAAACCTTCCTTGCTGCAGCTTAAGGCCATTGCTTCTTGTCCTGTCCTTAGAGGCCAAGGAGAACCATTTTTCTCCCTCTTCCTTGTGACACCCTTTTAGGTATTTAAAAACTGCCATCATGTCCCCTCTCAGTCTTCCCTTTTCCAGACTAAACAAGCCCGATTCTTTCAATCTTCCCTCATAGCTCGTGTTCTCTAGACCTTTAATCATTTGTGTTGCTTTTCTCTGGACCTTCTCCCATTTCTTCATATCATTCTTGAAATGTGGTGCCCAGAACTGGACATAATTCTCCACCTGAGGCCTAACCAGCGCAGAGTAGAGCGGAAGAGTGACTTCTGTCTTGCTTACAACACTCCTGTTAATGCATCCCAGAATCATGTTTGCTTTTTTTGCAACAGTGTCACACTGTTGACTCATGTTTAACTTGTTTCTCATATATGAGCTTTTGGAGACTCTGAGAAAAATGCCTGTGACAATGGTGAGAGAAAACATGGGCTGTTGTGTGTTTTCTATGGGGGCACACTGTTCCGTTACTGATTTAGAATCATCACAGTTCTCTGGATGTTATTATTTTGGCATCATGAAGAGGCATCAGTGAGACAAAGTTATATATATGTGCATGAGAAAAAATGCACAAATGAATTCATCTGAGATCTATACACATGTGTGTGTACATGTCGATACTACAGCTACACCTGCTTTTTCTCAGAGGATCAAAAATCTTTTCTGTGCCTTTTTCATAAGAAGGAAGTATGGATTGCACAGGAAGAGCCTTGGTGCAGAGCAGTAGTAACACCTGAAAAAATTTACCCCCAACATTTCCTGTGGGCAAACACACAATAACAGCAACGGCCGCAAAGGGAGTCAGCATCAGGAGTTATGTTTTGCACACGTGTCCCACGCTCACGGCCAAAAGCTGGGATCGTACCAGGGAACACTGGGGCCGGCTGAGTTTTTCAGATGCTACTTGCACAAAGCCACTTCCTGTACAATTCAGACTTCTCTCTTCAGGGCGAGGCAGTTCTCAGTCGGGGCAGCAGCTCGTTTCACTGCATTCACTGGGAAACTTGGATCCGTGGCTGATTCATTTTCATTTTCAGAGCAGTTCCATCAGCTGTTCATATGAAGCGGCTGTGGAAGAGAAGAATCCCGACGGCTGCCAATATTTTGGTATAATATCACTGGCTGGGAGGGCTGGGCAGAGGTTGGAAACATCTGCCCCATCTGAAGAGACATCACAGGTCTGGGCTCCAAACTGAGCTGATATTGAAAAGTGTGTGTGTGTGTGTGTGTGTGTGTGTGTGTGTGTGTGTGTGTGTG
>JANRFK010006697.1:41443593-41455001 GCA_030068395.1 Apalone spinifera | reverse complement strand
GCTTCAGTCTTCATGGCTGAGGATGTTAGGGAGATTCCCAAACCCGAGCCATTCATTTTAGGTAACAAATCAGAGGAATTGTCCCAGATTGAGGTGTCATTAGAGGAGGTTTTGGAACAAATTGATAAACTTAACAATAACAAGTCACCGGGATTGGATGGCATTCACCCAAGAGTTCTGAAAGAACTCAAATGGGAAATTGCGGAACTATTCACTCTAGTTTGTAACCTGTCCTTTAAATCAGCTTCTGTACCTAACGACTGGAAGACAGCTAACGTGACACTAATATTTAAAAAGGGTTCTAGAAGCGATTCCAGCAATTACAGACCGGTCCATCTAACGTCAGTACTGGGCAAATTAGTTGAAACAATAGTAAAGAAAAAAATTGTCAGACACATGGATGAACATAATTTGCTGGGGGGAAAGTCAACATGGTTTCTGTAAAGGGAAATCCTGCCTTACTAATCTATTAGAGTTCTTTGAGGGGCTCCACCAACAAGCGGGATCTAGTGAACCTAGTGTACTTAGATTCCAGAAAACCTTTCTCAAGGTCCCTCCCCAAAGGCTCTTAAGTAAAGTAAGTTGGGAATCCCCAGGGACAGATCAACCTGTTCATGGTGATTGATTCCTTTAGTGGAAGGGTCCAGGCTTTCCCTAGGAAATCCCATACAGCTGCCCAGCTGCCCAATTGGCCAACTTCAGAAAGTTGTGTGTCAGAATGGGACCCCCGTACTCATTGATTCTGACAGAGGGCCCCAGGTTCTGTGTGAACTGTGGATGACTGTGCTCCAAACACTGTGCATCAAGGGGTGGCTGCGCATTCTGCGGTGGCAAAGAGCAGCTGTCCCTTTGGATGGGTCCTAACCCCAGAGCTCCTTCAAGAGGCCATGTCCACATGAGCCTGTTGCTCCTGGGACCAGTTCTGTAGGGTGATCCATTTTCAAATGCAAATGTGGTGGGAAGGTCCAATGTCCCAAATCAGCAGTGGAGGAACTTCTCTTTGGAATCATCAGGACCCCGATTTGGACTGGGATTTTAGCCATAGCCCTTCATGGACTTCCACGGGGCCAAGGCAGGGCTTGCTCTGCCTACAAATTTGGGATGGCACCAAGCCAGCTACCATCCCTTGTTGACTAGCTGAGAATCCCTGGTCAGCAGCGGACAGGTTATAGCTCCCTCTTAAAACCCAATCCCCCTGGATTCCGACTTTGGGACACTTCACCTCTGTTGTTCCCTGTCAGCAGATTAAGTTGGGTTCTTGGGTCTGTCCATCTAGCTCAGTGCTCCAAGCGCTTGCTTCTCTGAGCTGGACCCCAAGAAAGAGAGTCTCTGTGTTTTCCTACCATTGCAAAATAAAAGTATCTGTTCTTAACACAGGACCTTCCTCTATGTGTGTGACAACCTCATGCAAAAATGTTTCCTTCCTTTGGTATATATGGTCATGCCAATTCTCTTCCAGAATATGATCCGAAGAAGCGGGTCTGGCCCACGCAAGATCATCACTTAATAAACCATCTTCTTAGTCTTTAAAGTGCTACATAGTTTTTCCTTTTGTTCCTGTAACTGGTTACCCTTAGTCCAAAAAGGTAATTTTACTGAGAGTTATACCCAGTGTACCCACAATATATCTGGTGTTGTAATTAATGATACCCATCATAGCGCATGAGTGTCACCCGTGCCCCAAACCATTAACATTTTGATTCCTATGCCCAGTCTACCAATTCCTCCTACACAAAAGTCGTCCTTTTGAACCAAACTTTTAAACAAGCGTTCCAATGTGGCTCAACAGGCTCAACTAGTAGCTCAGTCTGCGGCAACCACCCACATTCATGTTTTAGCTAAAAGGCCATCAGATTGAACAATTGGGCAACGAAGTAGTCGACCTGACCTAACACCCTTGGTGAAATATAAATACGTACGTGCTTATGTATGTTTATCATTTTTGTTTATTTTAGGCTTTGCTGCATGATCCATTGCTACTTTTGTATTGTTGTGCTTGTTTACCACTATGTGCTGCAACTGCTGTAAATGACCAAGTACTGGTGTGTTCAAGCCAATGTATCTGGAGAACTATGCAGCTTAGTTAGAAACTGTAACTATTCTTGTACCTCTTCACTGCCTGCATGAATATTAATGCTTGCCTAACCTAAGTAGTGATACCGTGAGCATGGCTCAGATATCAACAGGGGGAATATGTCACGAATCATAGGTAGTGTGAATGGTTGGCATGAGTGGATTAACAGTAAGGCTACGTCTAGACTGGCATGATTTTGCGGAAATACTTTGAACAGAAAAGTTTTTCCGTTAAAAGTATTTCCGCAAAAGAGCGTCTAGATTGGCACGGACGCTTTTGCGCAAAGAAAAAGCGTCCGTGCAAGAAAGTCCCGATCGCCGTTTTAGCCATCAGGGCTTTTTTGCACAAAACAAATGTCAGCTGTCTACACTGGCCCTTTTGCGCAAAAGTTTTGCGCAAAAGGGACTTTTGCCTGAACGGGAAGAGCAAAGTATTTCCGCAAAAAGCACTGATTTCATACATTAGGAAGTCAGTGCTTTTGCGGAAATTCAAGCGGCCAGTGTAGACAGCTGGCCAGTTTTTGCGGAAAAGCAGATGATTTTCCGCAAAAACTGGCCAGTCTAGACACAGCCTAAGTGAGCTGAAGAGAGGCCATACTAAGGTTTGAGCCAGTGCCCCAGAGGATTATGGACTTGTTTGCAACTTTGAGAAGAAGGACTGTGTGAAAGAAAAAACTGTGTGTGCTGAGGAGACAAAAAGGTACGGAAGGAGTCAACGTTCCCAGATAAGAAGCAGTAACAAGGGAGGAACCTAATCAAGGACAGTCCGTTGTTTATCACTCACGGTAAGGCAAACAGAATTGGGTGGTAGAAACTGGGTGCCTCAAGATCGGTCGTGGTCACACTAGCAAGAAGGAGCGTACGACATCGCCCCACCCAGGCTGTCTGCAACCAGTGGACGTCGTCCCACCATGCCGAGGGGATATATATGTGACGTAGTGGGGGGCTGTGCACTCCTGTGGCCCTAGGTCCACTCTGGTTGGGTAGTCACTGGTTGCTGTGTTGTGCTGTGGGTGACTGGCCTACGCTGGTCTTCAGAGACTGTGTGTGTGTCTGTGTGCACTGCCCAAGGGGGGTGGTCCCTGTGGGCAGGCACGTAGGCCATGGCCTGGCAACTTCTCACCTGGCCAGGGGAAGGAGTTTGAACAAAGGAAGGGGGTGGCTACCTGGGGGGATGAGTGGTCTGTGGGTGGAAGAAGGGGCAATCTTGGCTGAGGGAAGCATGGAGGAAGCAGACTAAGTCCAGACAGGGGTTCAGGGGCCTGTGAACCCCTATCCCCCAAGAGGACTAAGGTGTCTACCCTGGCTCCAGTGGCAATGTTGAGCCCATGCTGCGCTGTAACACTGAGAAGCAAATAAACCTTCTATTCCACTGGCTGGCAGAGTCACGTCTGGCTGCGGACGGAGGGGCAGGGTTGGGGGGCCCCCGACGCGCCGTCACAATACACCACACCATTTTGCCACACGAGTTGGAGTCCATCGATTTGGCATATTGGGGTGACATATACGTCGGACTTCCACCTCAACCAAAGTATTCAACATTACCTGGGGTTTGGCCAGCCCCAGAGGGTGAGGTGAATGTGTGTAGGAGAGTGTGTGTTACAAGTGGATTAAGAATTAGGCTGCAGAAATTGGGTTAACGATTAGACTTAGACTGTTAACTATTCCATTTAAACATTGCTTTTAACCTGCCTTTTAATTGCTAATGACTAGATTATATATATCGCTTTTAAAACTGCTCCTGAACTGCTGGCAATAAAATTTGTGAAAGGTATATTTGGGCTACTGTGGCTCTTTTGTCCTGTGACGCTGATCAAAATGCCCTGTAGTGCGGCCTGATCAACTGTACAACATCGCCCTCTTGTGAGAGCAGTAGAAAAACTGTTAGTATATGCTTCAGAAAGGACAAGGCTACACACACACACAACACATAAGTCCTGTTGCTGCTTAAAGTTACCAGTTTGTTGCTCACATTCACTTACTGGCCAGGCAAGTTAAGTGTGAGGGGGAGGAGCAGGGACTTTTCTCGGTCCGGACCGATGCTCTGATGTTGACATGATGAGATCCGGACATTTGTGCCAAACTCCCCATCTTTGATAGGACTTTTCTCCCATTCAGGTCTATGCATTTTGCTGTGTCAGCTCTCGAGCCATCACCATGTTGACATCTGTTTATCTGGAAGTCGTTCTTCTTTGCCATATGACATCAGCATGTTGGTGCCTCCTGCCCACTGGTATCTGCAAAAAGGAGCCTGGTCTTATTCCAAGGTTGTCTGTATGTCCTGCATCAGTCTGCCTCGCATGGGGCTGCAATTTTTGGGACCTTGGTGCCTCTGAGTCTCACGGCCTCTTGTTCAAACTCTCACATCCCAAACTTGTTCACTCCCCTGCCCCAGGAGCTACCCAATCATTTCACACGGGGGCAAAGGGATATGACTGTCCATACAAGAGGTATCCATCTACTTCCTAATACAAAGCTGCTGCTAGTACAAACTTTTAATCATTCATCATATTTCTTTATTACACAGGCTGTATTCTAATGACTCCTGAGAGCAACAGTGTGATCATGCTGATTCACAAGGGTCCTGCTGTTCTTTCAGTCTTGACATCAGATACAGGCACAGGCAGTTTGCCTGTTGGGTGTTTATGAAGGGCCTAGAAGACTGTTCTTCCTTGCTACGCAGGGAGGGGCGGCCGGCAGAGTTAGGAGTTATTCTCACACTGCCCATTTTAACCTCATTGCATAGGATATTATACAATTTGGTTGTCTACAACTCTTTCCATTGCTCATTCACACTCCCTGTCCGAGCCTTGCAGTTGGGGGGTGACCCCCCCAAACTCTCTCTATGAAGTGCAGCAATTTCCACATCGTTCTGTGTCGTGTGCTAGGCCCTATACTGGGACTCTCCAGTGCCAGTGCCATTGGCCACAGTGCCAATGGGCCGTGTGCAGACCCAGGGCAATGAACGGAGCCCCGAGGAGCTCTGGGGGGGATCCATCCATGGGGATCTGTTGGCGGGGCTGAGGCCCCCATGGGTGTCAGGGAAGGTGGGGCGGGGGGAGGCCGTCCAAGCTGGGGTAAATCATTCCCGGCAGATTTCTGCCCAGCCGGGCCAAGTCTCTGGGGCTGGGGGCTGCTGGAGAAGGTGCAAACTTCTCCATTCCAACCAATGCGGGTGACCCAGGGTGGTGCGTTCAGGTGACATTAATACGGTGTCTGGATCTGTCACCGCTGTGGGGTCTGTCCTCCAAGGGCAAAACAGCCCTTCCCCCACCCTGCCTCTTACTGCCTCTGCTCTGCCCCCATCCCACCTCTTCCTGCCCTCGCTCCACCGCAGCCCCTCAGCCCCCTCTCCTGGGCAATGCTGGGGCTCTCCAGGTGGAGCTGAGCGGGGCTGGGGGTGCAGCCCAGGCCCTGCCTCCTCTGAAGGGGGGAGCAGGGCCGATGGTGCTACCACGGGCCTCCACCCTGCCAGGCCCCACATCCCCCTGAAGCGTGGGGCCCCCAAAGGCCGGGCAGACGGCCCCGAAGCGTCCAACGGGGCAGCTGGCATTAGGATGTGTCTCTGTGGGGGTTGTCGGAACAGAGGCACCCAAGGGAGGGAGAGGAGACTCTTTCTGAGAGGGTCTTTCACACGAGGGAACAGAGCAGGGGGTGGGTAGGCCAAGCCACACGGGAGCCAGGGTAAGGGGGGTAGTGGTCGCCCTGCGGCGTTAGGCCAATGGCCAGTGCTGGGCGGGCGCTGCAGGCAGTGGGAGCCGGAGTGCTTGCTCCCACCAGCTGGCTCTCGGGGCTAATCCTGCTCTGGCCTGGGGTACAGAATCTTTTGAAAAAGCTCCCCGCTGTCAACAGACCCGCAGCTAGACTTTTGCAAATGAAGCCCAGGATATTTAAATCCCAGGCTCGTTTGCACTTTCGAAGTGCTTGATTTGCATCCCTCTGCAGTCTGGAGGTAGCCTGAGACTTTCCAGCTTGGAGGCAAGTTGATGTGGTGAGGTCTGTAGAATCGTGACAGGTATGGGGAGGCTGAGTGGGGAGGGGCTGTTTGCTTGTTCCCTTGACTAGGAACTGGGGTCCCCAGGTGAAATTGATGGGCTTGGAGCAGGCCGGGAGGGAGGGGGAGGAGGAGTGTTTCTTCATGTGGTGCAGTCAATCTATGGAACTCCTTGCCAGAGGATGTTGTGGAGACTGGGACTTTAGCAGGGTTCAAAAAAGAGCTAGATAGATTCATGGAGGTTAGGTCCATCAATGGCTATTAGCCAGGCTGGGTAGGAATGGTGTTTGGAAATGAGTGGCAGGGGAGGGATGCTGTGAGGATTCCCTGTTGTGATCCCTCCCTCTGGGGCACCTGGCATTGGCCCCTGTGGGCGGACAGGGCCCTGGGCTGGATGGGCCTTTGGTCTGCCCCAGTCTGGCCGTTCTGATGTTATAACAGAGGCCACTAGAACTTGGACTAAATTTACAAACACTCCTACCACTGTGAGCAACTTTCTGGGGACATGTTACCCTGGGACTGCTTGGCCAAGCCCTGTCAGGCGAGGGTCTGCGACGAGCCGGTGGACTGGGCATCACAAAAGCCATCACAGTGACCCAAGATCCCCTCAGCCAGCCAGTGAGCAATGCACTCGGAGCTCGTCTGCAGCGGGTCAAGCAGCTAGCTCAGGACGTAGGCTGGTTTAGCTTCGCGGGTCAGGGGGGTGGATTTTTCACACCTCGGAGGGCTGTAGCTTTATCGACCCCTTTTTCTGGCATAGAAAAGAGGCCTGAGGTGCCTAACTCCAGGCCAGATGGAGAAGTCTCTTGCTGCTTGGAATTCAGTCATTCTCTCCTGCAATGAGGCACCTAAGCCAGGTCAGCCTCTCTCATAAATACCCCGAAAGCGCCCTGCAAATGACACGTGGGGAAAGAAATGCCCCTTTCCATCTAGTAGCTCTGTGGTTAGACTGCTCCTCTCGGGTGTGGGAGAGCCAGTCCCCGCGGCGAGGAATTTTCATTTATACCTAATGAAACAGCTTCCATGGACATTAAGAACATCATGTGCCAGACTGCCCAATGGTTAGAGCACTTACCTTGGAGGGGGAGGACGTGGGTTTGAGCCAGAATGGGGATCTGACCCTGGATATCCCACAGTCTAAGTGAGGGCTCCAACCATTGTGCTAGCGAGTATAAAGGAGGCGTTGTTATGCTTATAAGAAGCATACAGAATCTTTTTCAGGGGGAAAAGCAACACGCCGCATTTACTGAGAATACAGTAGACAAACAGTTAGCATCTGCTTCATAAAGACAAGCTCTCCCTCCCCCCACACACAAAGTCTTGTCGTGGCTTAAAGTTACCAGTCTGTTGCTCACATTAACTCAATGGCTAGGCAAGTTAAATGCGAGGGGGAGGAACGGGGGCTTCTCTCGGTCCGGACCGACGCTCCAGTGTTGACAGGATGAGAGCCAGAGATTCGTGCAAGATGCTCCATCTGTTACAGGACTTTTCTCCCGTTTAGGTCTATGCATTTTGCTTCATCAGCTCTTAATCAATCACCATTTTAACATCTGTATATCTGGAAGTTGTTCTACTTTCATAGAATCATAGAGCTGGAAGAGACCTCAGGCGGTCATCAAGTCCAGCCCCCTGCCCAAGGCAGGACCATTCCCAACAATCTTTGCCATCTGACATCTGTAGGTTGATGTCTTCTTCCCAGTGTTATTTCAAGGCTGTCTTGTTATTTCAAGGTACGCTACAAGGCCGTCCATATGTCCACCATCGGTCTGCTTTGTATTGGGCCCCGATTTATGGTACCTTGATGCCTCTGAGTCTTCCAATCCCCTCCCCTCTTCCACTGTCTGGCACTAAAACTGTGAAACCTCCAAGTTATTATCTCTCCACACAATCACCTTCCACATTCATTCGCTCCTCACTGCCCCCAGGAAGTATACAATTATTTCACATTGGAAAAAGGAATGCAATTGTCCATACAAGAGGCGTACAACAGCTTCTATTAGTACAAACTTTTAATTCATTCATTATATTTTCTTTATAACACTATAATATAATCTGTATTCTAATTACTCCTAAGAGCAACAGTGTGATCATATTGACTCACAAGGATCCTGCTGATCTCGTTCTCTCTTGACGTTAGGTACAGACACAAGCAGTTGGCATGATGGATCTTTATGAAGGGCCTCGAAGACTGTTCTTCCCTGCTCCCCAGAGAGGGACGGCTGGCAGAGTTAAGAGTTGTTTAACATTCATTCTCCGGGCTACTGTTGCTTTCTCCTCCTTTGTGTAACGGGCCAGCTGTAGCACAATCACTATAGCATGAGGCCCTGGAGAGGTGACCACAACACAGCGACTAATCTCTTTGCATGTTTCTTCTTCACAAATATGGGTGTCAAAAAGGCCGGGTGTGTCCACCACGGCAACCTCTCTCCCATGCCAGTTCTGCTTCCCTCTTTCACACTCTTTGGTTTGTGACTTTGATGAAATTTGGGAGGCAAATCTTGGAAAGCCAAGGAGGGTGTTTCCTGTTGCGCTTTTCCCAACACCAGTTTTGCCAACAAGGACAATTCTCAGTTCTGATTTCCCAGTGTACAGTCCCTCGTCATTTTTGTCTGTTGAGAACAAAGGTCAGTGTCATTACACAGAGAATAACTGAGACGGGATTTTGTAAAGTGTTGGTTACTACCATTATAAATGCTGATAGAGGAGGAGCTGATAGAGGAGGTATCTGAGCCTTTAGCTATCATCTTTGAAAAATCATGGAAGACAGGGGAGATTCCAGAAGACTAGAAAAGGACAAACATAGTACCCATCTATACAAAGGGAAATAAGAACAAATCAGGAAACTACAGACCAGTCAATTTAACTTCTGTGATATATATCTTCCAAAGATAATGGAGCAAGTAATTAAGGAATTCAACTGCAAACACCTGGAAGATAATAGGGTGAAAGATACCAGCCAGAATGGATTTGTAAAGAATAAATCATGTCAAACCAATCTGATAGCTTTCTTTGATAGGATAACGAGTCTTGTGGATAAGGGAGAAGTGGTGGACGGAGGATACCTAGACTTTAGTAAGGCATTTGATACAGTCTAGCATGATCTTCTTATCAATAAACTAGGCAAATACAACATAGATGGGGCTACTACAAGATGGGTGCATAACTGGCTGGATAACCGTACTCAGAGAGTAGTTATTAATGGTTCACAGTCATGCTGGAAGGGCATAACAAGTGGGGTTCCGCAGGGGTCTGTTTTGGGACCGGTTCTGTTCAATATCATCATCAACGATTTAGATATTGGCATAGAGAGTACGCTTCTTAAGTTTGCAGATGATACAAAGCTGAAAGGAGTTGCAACTGCTTCGGAGGACAGGGTCATAATTCAAAATGATCTGGACAAACCGGAGAAATGTCTGAGGTAAATAGGATGAAGATTAATAAGGACAAATGCAAAGTGCTCCATTTAGGAAGGAACAATCAGTTTCACACATAGAGAATGGGAAGCGACTGTCTAGGAAGGAGTACGGCAGAAAGGGATCTAGGGGTTAGAGTGGACCACAAGCTAAATATGAGTCAACAGTGTGATGCTGTTGCAAAAAAAAGCAAACATGATTCTGGGATGCATTCACAGGAGTGTTGTGAGCAAGACACGTCCTTTGTAGCCAAAGGGAGCCATGGAAAGCGGTGGCCTGGCCCACGCCACAGAACACTTTCAGAAACACTGCTCTAGACGGCGCTTGGTCCAGCCGTGAGGGCAGGAGACTGGACTTGATCTCTTGAGGTCCCTTCCAGTTGTAGTGTTCTACGATTCTATGAAATCACATCTAATTTTTTAAACTATTATTATTATTCCAATTATTTGCATGTATTGTGGAAGAGCCAAGGAGGTCAAATTGGGGGGGGGGTCACATGGAGCTCTATGTATGTGTGACAAGCTAGAGCCAGACATCCCATGGGGAGAACAGGGGACCTGAACCGCCAAAGAATAAGCAACTGAATCTATGTGTTGTACACAATGTTATTGTATTATAAACAGGCCCATCAATGCAGGGGATCAGGGGAACCAGTCCCTGCAGAACCCCATGAGAAATACACCCGCTCAGAATTGATTCCCTGCTTACAGTTACACTTTGTGGTCTATCACATACCAGTTTTGAAACCCACTGAATGTGTGCCTTGGCATTCTACTTTTTCACAAAGCATTGGGCAATACCAAGTCAAAAGCCCTCTGGAAATTGAAAGTCAGTTATATCAGCCTTATTCATCAAACTTGTGGTCTCATTAAAAAAGGGATCCCATTAGTTTGACAGGATCTACTTTCCTTAAATCTGTGTTGATTGCCATTCATTATAGTACGCTCCTTTAATTCCTTATTAATGGAATCCTATATCAAATATTCCATTATTTTGCTCAGGACTGATGTCAGACTGATCAGCCTATAGTTCTGTAGGTCGGCCCTTTTCAAACATTGGCTTTACATTAGCACTCTTCTGGGATTTCCCATGTGTTCCAAGACTTCACATCACCAGTCCGGAAAGTTCATCGAGTAGTTCTTTTAAAACTCAGCTTCAAATTATCTGGACCTGCTCGTTTTAAAATACCTAACCTTAGTTACTCACTGCTTAATATCCTCCCATGTTACTATTGGACATAGAATGGATTTCATCGTTATGATATGACTATGCCATCTAAATACAGGACAGAATCTTCACTGACTATTTCTGCCTTTTCCACTTAATTATCGATAGTTTTACCAGTTTCACCTAGTAATGAATCAATATCATTATTTGGAATCTTTTTGTTCTCAATGCATTTAGTACGGTCCCTCTTAGGGTATGTCTAGACTACAGAGTTTTTCTGGGATATCAGAGGTGTCCCAGAAAAACTCTGTCATGTCCAACGAATGTGTTAGCTCTTCTGCTTTTTTTTGTAGAAGAGTAAACATGCTCTTTCAGGGAGCCCTGTATACCTTGTTCTACAAGGAATTACACTTTGTGGTCTATCACATACCAGTTTTGAAACCCACTGAATGTGTGCCAAGTTAACTTGGCATTCTACTTTTTCACAAAGCATTGGGCGATACCAAGTCAAAAGCCCTCTGGAAATTGAAAGTCAATTATATCAGCTTTATTACCCTTATTCATCAAACTTGTGGTCTCATTAAAAAAGGGATCCCATTAGTTTGACAGGATCTACTTTCCTTAAATCTGTGTTGATTGCCATTCATTATAGTACGCTCTTTTAATTAGTGTAAAAATGTAATAAGAAAAGCAAAAAGAGATTTTGTGGAACAGCTAGCCAAAAACTCAAAAAGAAATAACCAAATGTTTTTTAAGTACAT
>JANRFK010006697.1:41431859-41443493 GCA_030068395.1 Apalone spinifera | reverse complement strand
CCACTGTCAGCAGACAGGATACTGGGCTAGATGGACCTTTGGTCTGACCCAGAACCGCCGTTCTTATGTTCTTATGTATGGGTTGAGGGAGAAGGGGCAGGTATCTTCAGGGCAGGGGGACGGTGAAGGAGGAGCAGAGGGAATCTGAATGGACTTTTGAAGGAGCAGAGCAGCAGAAACAGTGTGTGTGGGGGGGTCTATTGCTTGGATCAGCTTCATCCAGGCTGCCCCGTTTCAGCCACTGCTCCTTATTCGGCTCCCGTTTCCCCCCCAGTCAGTCTGTCCCTGCCGCTCAGCTGGCTGCCCACCCCGTCAGTGCCTGCTGCCCTCCCCCCTTCCATCTGACCCCAGTGTCTGCCCCTCCCCTCGGCCCGGCTCCCCTCCCGTGTCCTTCATCCCCCAGCTGGCAGGGCCTGGCCGAGCTGAGCCCAGGCACTTCCCAGCATTGTGGGGCTGGCAGGGCCCAGCGGGGGGAGCAGCTGGAGCAGAGGACGAGGCAGCTGGCCCAGAACCGGCCCATCACACGGGCCCCTGCAGCCCTGTCACAAGGGAGAGAGGCCTGTGGGAAGGGGTTGCCCAACGGGGGAGGGTAGGCAGGATGGCCAACACATGGCAGGCCTGCCCCCACCATTGTACCCCAGTGTGCCCCTTCCCCTTCCCCACACTAGCAGGGTCACACGCCCACACAGCCCTCTGTATCAGATGGGGGCCCCCTCTGGCAAGACCTCCCCTAAGGGGGCAATCCAGGGGGGAGACCTCTCTCTGCTAGGGTGCCTGTCCCAGGGTGGAGAAGATGGTGGGGTGCGGGCTGCCCCATGGATATGGCTCACAGAAGGCAGAGCCAGCCACTGGCAAGCCAGGCAGAGAAGGAAGCCAGGGGGTGAGCCCAGCTCCTCGTGCCAGGTGAGGGAACATCCTGGAGAAAAGAGGGGGGGTACCATGCAGCCCCTCCGCCCCCCAACATCCAGGCTGCACCCCCACCCTCTCCTCACAGCCTGCGCACTGAGACTTTGGCAGGGTGCCCCAGGGATGTGGGTGCCCCCGCCTGTCACCCCCTGTTACTCATCTGTACCACCAGCCTTGCCTTTCTCTCCTCATGCCCATACAACTCTGTGCTGCTTGTTCCCAGCATTAATCGCCCAGCTAGGTGCCCGGTAAAACTAACAACCTGACACTCAGAAAGCTCTGCCGTGTGTCGTGAGTCACGGGTCAATTTAGGACAAATCTGTATTGTCAAATGATCAGCACAAGTGAAAAAAAAATACTAGAGGCAGAGAGAACCCTGTGTTGCTTCTTCAGCTTAGACTTTTCAGCTTGAAAACAACCAGGTTTTGCCGCTGTCTGTGTTTCCTGCAGATCATGTCACATAAAACCAAGCGACAAAATTACAAGTGCCTTTCTTTCCAAGACTATGTGATTTTGCCCTGGTCTGAGTCAATTCAAGCAGACTGCAAGGAAGTGTTTTTGGAGGAAATGTGCAAATCTAAATCTCAGGCAACGTGCGCTTAAATGAGGAGACTAAAACTCCTCACGCAGACAGTACCTGCTCTAGGCTCTGGCGCTTGCCACCCAGGATGCTGGTGTACGAGAAGAACAGGAACAATCCCCTCGGGTCGGTAAATCCACGCTCCAGACAGAGGCGAAGGGCTGAGGGGGGGCAGACAGGCAGAGGGCGAGCGCTGTGTAGTTCCGCGCCTGCTGGCTGAGTGCACGGGGCAGCAAACTGCCTTTGCCAAAACCCACAAACATTTCACAGGACCTGCTGTTAGCTTGATTGGCTGCTCGCAGCGAGAGGCCTCCCGCAGCCCATGCACCCTGCAGCCAAAGATCCAGTGCTCATGGCAGGAACCACACAGGCACCAGATGTGCCCCTCCTGGGACAGAGGTGGGGAGACAAAAGGTGTATCCTCCCCCCACCCTTTTAACCGTCTTCCCCCAAAAAGTCTGTGACAAGTGTAGCTGCCTCTTGCCCTATTCCATGCAGCTGGCCACGGCCGCTAGAGGGTACGCTGAGGCTGAGGGAAGGAGGGTGGCCAAGACAGCAGGCTGCAAAGGGAGAGTTTTCTTCCTCTAGGGAGCAGCTCACCACAGCCTTCTCCCTGCCCCCGTTGGCCAGCCTGCTCCTCCCCAGCACCTGTCGAGCTGGGGGGGCAAGGGAGTGGAGACAGAGCGAGGAGCCGAGCTGTGACAGTGGGGGGACAGAGGGAAGGAAAGCAAAGAGAACAGGGCGGGTGAACTCTCCCCGTTCTCTTTGTTTCCTTCCCTCCAGCTCCCTCTGTCCCCCGACTGTCACAGCTCGACTCCCCTCTCTTACACAGTCGTGGATGAAGGGCAGGAGAGGAGCAACTGGACAGTGATTAAACACCAGGGCCGTGTCTCCACTGTGCGACGCTGCCACAGTCCACCTTCCAGGGTTCACGGGGCGTGTCACAACCCGCTAACTCAGAGGGCGCCCGTCTGGGCTGGTACGTGGCGGGCGTGGCGTATCGTATCTTACACGGGCCTGCCACTGGAGTGCAGAAAAGGCCTGCAAGACGCACCCGGTGTTGCTCAGGTCCTGAACTCGGTTCATGTTTGCTTTTGGGGACATAAAATGAAAATATGTCGGCTTCATTTCAATCCTGCTCTGCAGGGGGCTGGGAGGAGGGGTCAGCAGGCAGATGGGCTGGGGAGAGAGGACTCCAGCCCGCTCTCACCACAGCAGCTAGGTGAGACATGCCTCTCCATGGCTGCTGCAGCTCCAGCGGGCACAGCCGAAGGAGGGGTGCATGTCCCCCAGTTGGGGCAGGACCAGGCTCTCCTGCTCCCTAGCCAAAGTGAGGAATGCAGCAAGCTGTGAGAAGGAAAACAGCCACCAATGCCCCTGTATGAATTGGGGGAAGGAGAGAGGGGAGCTTCAGCCCCACCCACCCTCCCTAAAGGGTGCCCGGAGGGTGGGATGCTCAGGTCTGGGACAGTCCTGGATGGGGGGAGGGGTGCACCCCCAGCCAGCCCCTCTCACCTGCCTGGTGATTCTGTCTCTCTTCTGTCTGGTTTTCTGAGACGGAATCCCATTTTGGGCACCTCCCATTGCCCTGGCACAACCCAAACCCTGCCCTTGCTGCCTCCTGCTGCCTCTCTGTGGTCATGACACAGCAGAACGGACCCTGGTTTCCATCCCATAGCTCCTGCTGCCCTCGTGTGGTTATTATAGAGCAGAGCCCCCCCTTGCGGTTTTCTGAGATGCAGTCCCATTCTGGGCACATCCCACTGTCCTGGCCCAACCAAACCTCGACTTTCCTTTCTGTTGTAACAGAAGGAAACTGTGTACCGAATTTGGTGGCCCTAGCTCTTACTGTTTAGAAGGAGTTTTTGAATAGACAGACAGACAGACTCACACACACACCCCTGCCCCACCTCTTCCCACCCTTGATCCACCCCCCCCACTACATCCCTACCCCAAACCTCAACCCTGCCCCCTCACCCCACCTCTTCCCACCCCTGCTCCACTCCCTCCACCCCCACTGCACCCCCTAAACCCCTCCCCCAAGCAATGCCACCAGGGGTTTACAGGGGTGGCCTGGGGATGGCAGCAGGGTCACCCCCCTTCCCGGCATTCACAGCAGCAGCAGGAAGTGGAGCTGAGCAGGCTGGGAGAGGGCAGAGCAAAGCAGGATTCTGGATTGCTCCACGTCCCACGACTCCCGCAGCCGCTGGTGAGTGTGGAGGCAGGCTGGAATCCTGCTGCAAGCACCAGGCTGCCCTGGGCTGTGCAGGGCCCCCCAATCTCAGGGCCCCAGGTGGCTGCTCCGAACCAACCTTTGGACAGGAAGGCTCTGCTTCTAGCTGTCTCCATATCACACTGTCCTGACATCTCGGATTCAGGGGGTACGCACAGTCATCAACTGTATCTCAATATCAATCCAGCACCACAAGCTCTTAAGAACAGCTGCACTGGGTCAGCCCAAAGGTCCATCTAGCCCAGAGTCCTGTCTGCCGCCAGTGGCCAATGCCAGGTACCCCAGTGACAGTGAACAGAAACAGCTAATCATCAAGGGATCCCTCCACATCATTCATATACAGCCTCTGACAAACAGGCTAAGGACGCTATTCCTGCCCATCCTAGAAAATAAGTATTGATGGACCTAACCTCTGTGAATGTATTTAGTTCTTTTTTGAAGCCTATTAAAGTCCTTGTCTTCACAACATCCTCTGGCAAGGAGTTCCACAAGTCGGCCATGTTCTGTATGAAGAAAAACTTCCTTTTGTTTGTTTTAAACCGGCTACCTATGAACTTCATTTGGTGACCCCTAGTTCTTATACTATGGGAACAAGTAAATAACTTTTCCTTATTCACTTTCTCCATACCTGCCATGATTTTATAGCTCTCTTGCATATCCCCCCTTAGTTGCCTCTTTTCTAAGCTAAAAAGTCCCAGTCTTATTATATGGCAGCTGTTCCAAACTGCTAATCTCTTCTTATATGGCAGCTGTTCCAAACTGCTAATCATTTTTGTTGTCCTTTTCTGAACACTTTCCAATTGCAAGATTTTTTTTTTTTTAGATGAGGCAACCACCTCTGTATGCAGTATTCAAGATGTGGGCGTAACATGGATTTATATAAAGGCAATAAGATATTTTCTGTCTTATTCTCCATCCCTTTTTAAATGATTCCCAATATTCTGTTTGCTTTTTGACTATTGCTGCACACTGAATGGATGTTTTCAAAGAACTATCCACAATGACTTCAAGATCTCTCTCTTGAGTGGTTATAGCTAAATGAATCAACATTAAAATTCATTTGCCATTTTGTTGCCCCATCACTTAGTTTTGAGAACCTTCTAATTATTGCTGCTGGTTTGCTTCAAAATCTCCTCTATTTACCCTCTGCCTGATTTCAGTGTATTAAATGTTTTCTCCCTGGAAGCCAAGATCATTTCCAATAACAATGATCAGTAGCACAAACTTTCCTTTTAAACATTGCAGCCACATTTTAAAACACACAAAAAGAACTGAAATCCCTTTGGGCAGACATTTTAGGGCGGAGTGCAAGTGAGTTTGTGTTCCCTTCACTCAGGGTCAGATTAAGACATGCTGAGGCCCTAATCGATGTCAAGTTTAAGAGGTCCCACCGCACGGCCAAATACGTGTTTTAGTTTAACAGGAAAGACAAAGAAAATGGAAAGAATAAAGTTTTATATTTGCATCTCTACCATATATCGGTGAGGATGCGACTAAAAACTGGTAGAGTTTGAACCTCTCTAGTGCAGTACTCTCTGGTCTGGCAACGTCTGCGGTCCAGCACGATGTTAGTTTACTGGATGTCCATTTTTATGGGTGTGGCCAAGTTTCCCGTGGTCCCGTAAAATTTGTTCACAGCCACATATCCTAGCTCTCTGTATTATGTGTTGTTATTTAGCTCTAATTTTCTCATAAATGTCCTTTAACAGCCCAGTAAGCAGTGGAAGTGTTGGTAATGCTGCTAGACAATATTGCCCTGCTGTAAAATTCTCTTATTCGGAACCAGTCAGGTCCCAAGGCTGCCGGAGTAGAGAGGTTCAACCTGTAATTTTTGTATATATTTAGAGGCCCCAAGCTGTAGCTTGCCTAGCTTGTGCATAAATCTGGCAATGCCTTCAGTGTCTGCATGACTCTGAGTTCAGCTTGGCCCCTAGAGGCAGCTAATATTTGATGTAAACAGCTCTGGTTTCCGTCTATACAGTCATTTGGATGGAGCGCTATGTCAAGTTCCCACGGCACGAGAAATTCAACAAAATTCTTCAGATGGGTGCGAAGAAAGGGGGTGGAAAGGGAAATGGGATGGAGCAGCAAAGAACACAGAGATGCCAGAAAAGCAAATGCTCCTCAGCAAGTTTTACAGGAACTGGGTTTGAGCCAGCCACACAGGAAAGAATTCGGACTCAAGTCGTTCTTCCCAGAACTGAAGTGACTAATAAGGGAGCAGGACAAGGAGCTCTCTCAAGGCTATTCCCCACTCTGGCACTCCGAGTGCCATAGGAGGGGGGTGCAAAGACTTTAAATATCCCTTGCCACTATAGGCCCTGGTTACAAAAACATCCCCCAGAATCACAGTACACAGATTTGGGCGGGTCGCTGCCACCACCGAGTAATTTTTATCCCTAAGGCCGGGAGCAAACACTTGAACCCACCCCCAGGCTCTTCTGCCACAAGGGAGCTTGAGAAAAGAAAAGAGACAAAAAACAAGCAGCAGTCCCTGGTAGCTGACCTCTCAGTCTGAGGCCTGCAGACAGACTGACATACTCTACCTTCCAGGACACAAGAATCAAATCATCACCTAAAGAAAAGTGATTTTTATTGCAAAACAAAAGACATACTTGATAAAGCAGACTTGATTGCTAGGTGTTACAGAGCAACTAAGGAAAACAAAATAAAAACACAGAGAAAATCTCTGGGAACAATGCTTCCATGGTAAATGGTGAGGGGAGGTATAGACTCACAGCAGTTCAAACCAAACCACCAAATAAAGAAAATACCCTGATCATGATTAGATTCACTTTTTTTCCCTTTACTTACTTCCAATCTTCTCCTGGTTCAGTCCACTTCCGTGACCCAAATTCCTTGGAGGCCTGGTAGTCCTGCCTGGGTTTAAATCATTCTGTCTCTCTCAACTCCTGGTTTAACTCTCCCACACAAAGCAAGCAGGCAAGGAATCTATATCCAATTCAAATTTCAACCCTCTATCTCAGTTGGTTCTCCTGGCCCCCTAGCCAACACACTTGCCAGCTGCCTGAGTTTAACCCCTTAGGGTACATCTACACTAGCTCGTTAATTCGAGCTAGGTAGGGTAATGAGGGCAAGCGGAGTTGCAAATGAAGCCCGGGATTTAAATATCCCGGGCTTCATTTGCATGTTCCCGGGCGCCGCCATTTTTAAATCCCCCTTAGTCCAAACTCCGTGCCTGCGGCTACATGCGGCACGGAGTAGGTAGTTCAAATTAAAGATCCTAATTCGAACTACCGTTACTCCTCGTGGAATGAGGATCTCAACCAGGCCCACATTCCAGTTCTCTGGCTTCCAATCAGCAACTGTGTCCATAGAGTCATAGAAGCATGGGATTGGAGGAGACCTCAAGAGTCCTTGAGTCCAGTCCCCTGCCCAAAGCAGGACCAACCCCAACTAAATCATTCCCACCAGGGCTTGGTCAAGCTGGGACTTAAACACCTCTAGGGATGAAGATTCCACCTTCTCCCTAGGAAACCCATCCCAGTGCTTCCCCATCCTCCTAGGGAAATAGTTTTCTGCAAATCTGAACATTTCTGGGGGGAAGGCATGCAATTTGCCTTTCAAAATATCAAAAGAGGCTACAGCAACTGGGCCAGACCAATTCTTCCTGTAAGGTCAATGGAGTTTCACCCACTTACACCTGCTCTGAACTTTGCCCTGTAAATGTCTGAGATTTCATTAGCAGTAAAAACACTGCCATGTTTGATGTTCCAGTTTGAGCCACTCTCCGTTTACACGAGATCTGGATAGAGCTCTTGGCTCCAGGCAAAGGAACAAAGTCTTCTCTCAGGTACCAGGCTGTAAATCCAGAGTATTCCCTGAAACTAACGGAGACACTCCATTACAAATGCAGACTAAGAGCATTGGCACAACTGTACACCCATACTACCGCACTTAACCGTGCTCTAAATCTGTTAGCCGTTCTAAATCCACGGTAACTGTGTAGAAACCGGTTCTGTGTAATTACATGATTCTAACAGATATTGCTAATAAAGTTTTACACATTTTGTGAAAGTCACCACTCCAGTGATGGTTACCCAGGCAAACAGACATTTGATACAGAGCTAGGCACAAGTTCCAACTAGAGTTTTACTCCTGCCTTGATCAGCAGAAGATGGACAGCTCCTGCTGCTGTTTTCCCACAGTTGTGGTGTATATTGGAAAAATGTGACTATTGGGTATGTGATAAGAAAAACTGCTCTGACTGTTCCTTTTCCACAGTATTACCCAGTGGTCCATCTCTGCCCGTAATCTTGTGCCACCGTGTCATTCTTTGGTCACTCACTTACGTCAGGCATTTCTTAATGAGGATTGAACCCTGTTCTGATCATTCCCTCTGGGGCATCTGGTATTGGCTGCGGTGGGCAGACAGGACACTGGGCTAGATGGAATTTTGGTCTGATCCCGTCTAGCCATTCTGATGTTCTTAACCCCTTAGTTAAGTTGACATAATACAGGTTTCAGCCGCTATGCCTTGTCTTCCAGTCCTTGCTTAGCTACCCAATGCATACGTGTCCCTTTGACATATTCATCAACCTTAGCTGTATACAGTGAAGTCTATTTAGCATACAAACAGGAGAGGTACAACAGTAACAACAACCACTGCAGCGATCCCAAAGCCCCAAATCACGTTTCTATACTTGGTACAAGCAGCTTTCATAGTCCTCAGCCTGGTGCTCTTGAGTCCTATGTAATCTCTTACTTTCTGCTCAGTTAAATGGGGCTCCAGGTACATCTCATTGGTGTAACACCTGCCCCCGTTCTCCTGCACCATTCTCTGGATCACTTCCACCAGCTCCGAAACCTGCTCCGTCTGCTCTGCCCCGGTTGCTTTGTTGTTGAAAGTGCAGTAGCGGTTCCCACGCGCCTGAATCAGCCCCTTAAGATCTTTGTTATCCAAGTGTCTTACGCAGTCATGCAGGGAGTCAATCTTCCCTAAATCTTCTTTCCGGGTGAATAGGACGACCGTGTGCCGTATGGCTCCATCTCCAAAGATCTCCCAGACTCGCTTCACGGCTTCCTTGTCCTCTGCAGTGTAACGGCCCAGCTGGGTCACCAGCATCAGCGCGTGGGGGCCTGGGGCAGAGAGCCTCACACAATGAACAATCTCTCGACAAGTTATGTCGTGAGCCTCCTGGTCAAAGATGGGAGGTGTGTCAATCACCACAAGTTCCCTCCCCTTCCAGCTCCTTTGCCCCTTTTCACAAGTCAGAGTTAGTGAGTTTGCCCTGAGTTTGGACTCAAACATTTTTTCGCCGAGGATGGTGTTTCCCGTGGCACTTTTCCCAGCGCCGGTTTTGCCAACGAGGATGATTCTGAGCTCGGATCTCCTGCCGTCGTCTGCGGCTGCTGCCAGACAGGTTGGACAGTCAGAGCATCATTGCACAGATAAGAGACAAGTCCTACGCGTGTACTTTTATACAACTGCTAATTAACGCTCGCAGTGTACCCTGGGGCCAAGAGGCCCAGAGTAACCAATGTCCCTCCAGCCCCACATCTCTGCTTGTCTCTGTCCCTGCAGATGCCCTCTCATTCTAGACTGAACTTGACCAAACCTGAGCCCCTTCTCTCTCCTGCTCGTCTCGTCTTTCTTCTTCTCACACTTTTCTCAATCCCTCCATTCCCACCACCCTTCTGCCCTGCAATCTGGGGGCAATTTTTGAGACCTCTCTCATCTTCACCCTGCGCAGGTCGGCCACGTCCAAATCCGCCTTGTTCTTTCCCCTCAGTCCCTCCCAAAGCTTCCTTCCCTCTCCAGTCCGACCTCCAAGCTCCTTCCCAGAGCCCATGTGTTCTGCCTGGATTATGCAGCGTTCACCTCTCTGGCCTCCCCAACACACCCAGGGCCTCTGTCCAGTCACAACACGGCCCCTGAATGTGTTTCCCTTCCCCGTTGGGCTGAGCCTGCAACTCTTCTCTCTCTCTAGTCTGCCTTGGCCCCTGGCCAACAGAACAGGCTCTTACACCGCACTCGTCACTGTCTAACCACAGCACCTGTCTCTGGCGGGACGCAGATAAGCCCTGGTCCTGGAGCTGATGCTCTTTGACCTGGATCCGAGAGTCAGATGTGAACACGAGACACGTCCAAAGAAACCCTGGTGTTCTGCTCAGGCCACGTCCTCCTCTGGACGGAGCTCGGGCCTCTCAGATCTCTGAGCAGTTCCCTAGGGCGTTTAAGCTCCTCGGCTCTACCTTCACATTTCAATAGAACGCTGCCCATCCCCTCCCTTGTCAGTCTTTGCCTCGCCCCCGCCGCTCCGTTCCACTAATGCTCCTAACATCACCCTCCTGCTTTTCAGGTTCTTGCACAGCCGCCTTCGTGCCTTCCTCCCTACGCAGGCTGGGACCTCGCCGCGACATCATGACGGTGCCCACCTCTAAGTCCCCCTTAAAACCTCACTTCCACTGTGCTGCATGCAGTGAATCTGGTTGACTTGCCTATAAATGACCACCCGCTCTTCCCTAGCTCTATCTAGTTCTGGGCTATTCAACACGCGGCCTGCGGCCTCTTTGTTTGCAGCCCACAGTGTGGTCTGGGTTAACACAGGGCTCAACACAGACCGTAGGTGGGAGCCAAAAAAGTAATCAATAGAATGGTCTTCTGTTGGTATGCGCTTTAGTAGTTAAATTCCTGCACTGTCATTGCTCATTCAAAGTGCTGTGCTATAGGCAGAAATCGGGTCACTATTACATTTTATTAAGATCAGCAGATCTGACTTAAATGGGGTCTGTGTGTTGTGTAGTCTTTCCTTAATCTTTGTATTCATGCCAATCAGTGGGAAAGAAGCTATTTGCATATGTATTTCCCTGCATATGCAGCCACACTTAAGTTGCGGCCCTTGGCATGTGCTGTATCATCCACGGGGCTCCCAAAGTTGAGAGCCCTGATCTAGTTGGCCATGCGGGACAAAACAGTCCATACAGAGAACAGAGCCTTTTGTGTAATTGTCTTACCTGAGAAGGTTGCACCGTCTCCTCTCTGCTTCCTCTCATCCATCCCGCTCTGAAATATTGGCAATAAAAAATGTGATTTGCAAACATACTTTAACCATGGAGCTCAGAATACAGAAAAATACACCTAGAAAAACCCAGCCATACAAATAATAAATGGTAGCAATAATAATAATCGCTGCTATGAAGTTTGATTATGGTCGGAAAAGGGAGTTTCTGAACATAGCACCTTGATAGTTCACGTTTAATAGTCCAATGAGCTGTACGCCGAGGCGGGCGATGACCCAGAAGAAACGCACCTAAAGGTTGCAGAGAGACTGAAGCGGCGGATGGCAAAGCCGCAGAGAACCCAGGGAGGGAGCAAGCTGAATAGACTCCGAAGGATGTGTACTGTCCCTTGGTAGTATGAGCAGTGACCCAGGCCCAGAGCTCCTGCTTCCCGCAGGCAGTGGCGGGAGGGCCTGTACCATTGGGACAGCATCCAGTGCACAAAGTTTACACCATTGGAAGCAACTCTGGCCGTCACCCACCAGCAGCCAGGGTAGAATCATAGAATACTAGGACTGGGAAGGGACCTCGAGAGGTCATTGAGTCCAGTCCCCTGCCCTCATGGCAGGACCAAATACTGTCTAGACCATCCCTGTTAGACATTTATCTAACCTACTCTTAAATATCTCCAGAGATGGGGATTCCACAACCTCCCTGGGCAATTTATTCCAGTGTCTGACCACCCTGACAGTTAGGAACTTTTTCCTAATGTCCAACCTAAACCTCCCTTGCTGCAGTTTAAGCCCATTGCTTCTTGTTCTATCCCCAGAGGCCAAGATGAACAAGTTTTCTCCCTCCTCATAACACCCTTTTAGATACCTGAAAATTGCTATCATGTTCCTCCCTCAATCGTCTCTTTTCTAAACTAAACAAACCCAATTCCTTCAGTCTT
>JANRFK010006697.1:41385593-41396711 GCA_030068395.1 Apalone spinifera | reverse complement strand
GGGGGGGGGGCGCAAAGACTTCACTGCTCCCCCACCACCAGAACAATCATGGTGTGTGGGTGGGGAATCAGGGAAATATCCTGGCCCCGCCCCTTCCGCCTGAGGCCCCGCCCCTTCCAGAGCGGCCGGGGCCACTTTAAAAATTTCTGAAGTGGCTTCCAGTAAAAAATTATTGCCCACCCGTGGGTTAACTGTAACGAGTAAGCCTCACTACGGTTAAACATTCACATCCCTAGTTCACATACACAAGGATGTGTGGGGAGTGAAAGGACGCTGCCTGTAATACTGACCTGCCCTTCGTCGCTGTCTATCTGATCCCTCTAGAGACAGACTGAATCGGAGAGACAGAAGATTTTGTCTGAATTTGAGCAGTTGCATGAGTTTCTGAGCGAACACCAGTGCCTCCTTCTGGCACAGCTGGAAGTGCTAGATGAGGCGATTTTAAAGCGGCGGAATGAATATGTCACTAAAGTTGGAGAGAAAACGTTACTACGCAGTGAACTGATCAGTGAGCTACAAAGGAAATGTTCCCAGCCAGCGACAGAATTCCTTAAGGTGAGGTTGCATTGTGTGTTCCCTGTGCAGGGAAGAAAGACTCCTGAGCTATTGGAGTCTGGCTATGGGCTACTGGAGTCCAGGGCTCAGAGCTCACAGTATAACTGAAATACTGACCGTAAAACTGACACACGGGACTGCCCCAGTCAGTGCATCTCTGGATTATCTGTAAACAGAGGCACCGCCTCTTCCTCTGAATGGTCTTGAAGAAAAATGAAGAACAATTTACCCATGAGGACAAATGCCAAACAGTCTCTGGGGGTTCAGAAAGTGCCTGGTGTCCAATAGTTAATTCGCACCTGTGATGTTACCTGGGCAGTAGGGTAACAGGTAAGCCAGTAGGGTTGCTACATAGGCAGGCAGGAAGGGAAGGTTTCCAGCTGCTGGGATTTGTGGAAGTAGCCAGTCCCACCCTTTGGGGAAGTCTTTTGGCCTTCACTTCCAACTAGACCAGTGTCCCCCTATGGGGTGAATACAGAGCACTTCAGTATCTGAGGCTGACTGTGGAGACGAATTGGGAAGAAGCCCAGAGGTGCTGCATGCAGGGAGATGGCAGCAGCCGTGTCATGACGGGAGGAGAGTGACCATAAGGCTTCTGTGCCTCTTGGTGCATGAGGTGGGGGAAGAGGTGGAGGATCTGGCAGGACTTGCTCTAAGAGGCTAGAGCAGTTGGAGGAGTCTTACCTTGATGAGGTGGGAGGAGGCAGGGAAAGAGGTGAGACTTCTCCTGGGGAGATGAGAAAATGAGGGAGCTGCCCTTGGGAATCAAATCAAGCCTCCTTTTTACATCTTGACTCTGGTGCTGATCCTGCAGTAAAACTCGGCAGGCAGATCCCTTTACCTTCACAGAGTCCCACTGATGGGGAGGCATCTTCCCAAGCATAGTCAATTGTAGGATTGGGGCCTAGCCTCCCGGAAATCGAATGTTTCCTCACGTGGAGACCTGCCAATGGAACTCAGACTGCAAACACAGAGACCCATCGCAGAGCAGAAGACATGCTGGGCTGGATTCACCAGCACAGCCTCATTGGCGCAGCTGGGAGCTGCCATCGACCCTCTCTCTTGTGAAACATGCACTGACCATGTTTTCTTTGCCTTCTAGGATGTTGGCAGCACCTTGAGCAGGTACCTTCTGGGTTCATTCTCACTTTCCCTCCCCCCTCCCTCTGTGGCTTGCTGAGCAAAAGTCTGGAAAACAGTCCTGAAGACCCAGGTTCCCAGCAGCCATGGGAATGTTTTGTATTTAATGTATTTGTCACGTGTCCAAAGGGGCTGAGTTTTGGTTGCCGTGGGACTGGTACTTTGAATTTGTGGTGTATAAAAGACTTTTTTGGAGGGGTGGGGGAGCTTTACATTCTAAAGCTAATGCAGAAGATTCCGATTGCTCCTGTGTGTTTGGTGAGAAAGAGATGTCAGGCAAATTCTCTACAGCCAGTTGAAATCAGCGAGAATTGTGGCTGCTCCATGTACCTCACTTTCTCCTCCTGTAAAATGAGGTGTTAACTCCCCAATGTACAGGAGGCCTCCGCTTTACGACGGCCCCATTTACGATCCCCTGCACTCACGACCTTTTCCGTAAATGTGGAAGGGGCCAAAATCCCCCGACTTACGTCCTTGGCCATGAATCTACGACGGCGCACAACACCTGTCGCAAATGCAGGCTCGAGTTACGATGCCCCCGACTTGCGACGCGATCCCAATAACCGATCGCATCGCAAGTCGAGGGCAGCCTGTACAAGGCACTGAGCCAGTCACTGGGAGAGCTGAGTTCTACTCCTAGCTGTGCCACTGCTTGGTGACCTCCCCTCCCTGTGTCTCTGTCTTGTCTAGATAGACTGTAAACCCGTCAGGAAAGGGATTCCTTTGTGCTGTGAAAGTATGCTGCTTCCAACCCAATGAGGGCCTGGATGCTTCAGTATTCAGAATGACAATAATAATTCAAAAGGTGGTTGTAAGATTTACATTTGTACTTGGTAATCTGTATAATCGCTGCCCTTCCTATTTCCAGAATTACCAAGATTAGAAGCGCTTGTCCCTGTTCAGATTTTGATGGGGCTTCAGTTCACAGGCTGAAGTCCTTATTCGTTCTGGCCAGGTGGACAGTTCCGGATTCGATAGCTAGATGAAGGCTCTCAGGGAGTGTCTACGCTACAAGTGCTGCTGCAGCGCTGTTGGAGTGTAGACACTGATTACAGGAAGGGAAGGGAGTTTTCTATTGCTGTAGTAAATTCAGCCCCTCTCAAGAGGTGGTAACAATGGCAGGTTGATGGAAGAAAACTTAATTGTATCAACCTAACGGCATAGCACAAGGCATGACATTTTTCACAGTTCTGAGTAATGAAAGTAGGTGAGGTAAGTTTTAGGTGTAGACTAGGCCTCAGGATATATGTGTTTCCCTAGGTGCGAGCGTGTGAAGGCCCCAACTTCAGAGCCCGTTTCTCCTGTGCTGAAGAAGAGAGTCAGTGACTTTTCGGAAAATAATAACCTTGTAATGGGGGTGCTGGCCATATTCAAAGGTAAACCCATGTGGATGTTTCCAATCCTGTCTCCCCTAGAACTCGTTCTGTCTGTCTTCCGCCTATTCTCTGGTTCATGCTGCTCCTTGCTTTCTTGCCCCTATGCCTCTGTCCCCTTCCCATGTCACTCAGTTTTTGCCATTACTGTTCCCCACGTCTCTCACTGGACCTTAGCTTTCATCCTCACTACTCCTGACCTCATTGGCTACAAAATTTCTGATCCGTGTGCATAAATGTGTCTGTGCTTGATTCAATCCGTCATGTCTTAGCACTTCTTTCTAGTCCTGTGAAACCTCACTGTGACCAGTGCAATGGATTCTGGGAACTGAATGTGGCTGCGGTACATGAAGGGGAAGAAAAAGGGATCCACAATTTTGGGACATGATATAACAGCTGTTGGGGGATATTGGGAGGAGGGGAGCCATAGGGTGTGTCCACATTGCATTCCTCTTTCGAAAGAAGAATGCAATGCAGACGAATGAAATTGCAAGTGAAGCGCGGATTTGAATTTCCCGTGCCTCGTTTGCATAATCGCATCCGGCCACTATTTTGAAATACCTTATTTCGAAATAAAAAACGCTGTGTAGACATGGTTATTCTGAAAGAAACCCCTTCAAAATAACCGCCTCTACACAGCATTTTTTATTTTGAAATAGGGTATTTTGAAATTGCGGCTGATTATGCAAATGAAGCACGAGAAATTCAAATCTGCACTTCATTTGCAATTTCGTTCATCTGCATTTGCATTCTTCTCTCGAAAGAGTCATGCAGTGTAGACACACCCCTAGGCAGGGCTCACCAAGCCGCGGTGAGCCCCGCTCGCCAGCTGCGCGGTTCAGCACGCTGCACATGCACAGACCGCGCTGCGCGTGCACTGATTGCGTTGCGGCGCCGTGCCGGGCTATAATCTACTCGCCCATGGCGAGTAGATTACCTAAATTGTCAAGCCCTGCCCATCGGGTATACATGTGGTGGGAGGGTTTTTCCAAAGTGGTATAAAGACCAGCAGGAAAAGAGACACACACACTTGCATAGCCTACTAGGCATTGTTGCACCAGCCAGAGTGACCGCAGGTACTGGTGTCACACCAGGCATCATGTAACAAAGTTCCAAAATCTGGCTCCATCCTGCAAATCCACAAATCTTTGGGGTGGCCCCTGGGCAGCCCCAGGTCTGGTTAGGGTTTGTGCCCTTTTCCATATCAATGGAGTGAGAGAGCCTGGTGTGCTGACGTGATCTGTCCCTCCTTGTGACACAGGTGAGGCATGCACAATGCCATTTTGGAATCTGAGTGATTGATGGGAGGTTAGATGGGTTTGAGATTGTGACATTTTACACAATCAGACTTCCCACTCAGGATCTGGCACTAACAGCACATCTGGAATATGCCATGAGAACCAGAGGTCATAAGATCTCATCCCTGTCTCTTCTTCCTTCATCTAGAGAATCTGCAAGCTCAGATGGATAAAGAAAAAGGTAAGGGGGTTGTTTTGTTTTTTCTGAGAACAAATAAGAGGCACCGGTTTTCTAAAATGAGGAGCTAGAACTGTATTTCTTCATTGCAAAGTCAGACTTAGGCCACAGCATCCTGGCAGGAGCTCACATCTGGGTTGGATTAGGTCCATTACAGAAATACATATCCAATACCGTCCTGTGACAATGGTAAAGAATCCCGGAAAGTTACTGTCTTCTAGCACTGAACAGGGAACTTTATTTAGAATAGTATTAGCTCTAAAGTGTCTCCATCCTTCTCTGCTTCTCCCTTCTGGCCCAGATTCAGCAAGGTATTACACATGTGTAACTTTAAAAGGACTGTGCATTTGGTTGAATTTACACATCTGCTTAAGCACTTTGTGGAACTGGAGTCTTAAAGAGACAGCACACATATCCTCACCGGCACTTTTGGATTGCAAACTAGATTTATAATTTAAACATCCTTTAAAGTTCAAGGATGCTCGAATCCATAATTTTGGTTCAGACCATCTCTTGTGTCTGAATTGTCTGGGAGAAGAGGCAATTCAAACCAAATTGAGGTTTTCCCCCTTAGAAGAGATTGTCTCCACCAGGTGTATGAACCCCATCAGTGGTGCAAAGGCATGCAGGTGCCGTCCAGTGACTGAGTTAGTTGTTGCTGGAGTGGTGGGTTAAAGGAGGGGCTGAGGAACTGTAAGTGTACTGAAAAGTGTGAAATAGGATTAAGGTGAAATGGCCAGAGGTTTGGTTAAGGCCGTTACAGCCCCAGAATTTAGATCTAGGTTGGGATTTTGAACTCGTCCCTCTATTACCACCCCCAGAAAGCCAGGGATGCGGGGAGAACCCTGCTTATGAACATCCCTGTCCACGCTGGTCAAGAAAATGGCACTTCCACTGAGCTGTCACTAGTACAGCTTCCAACATTACGGCATGAAAACATGATTCTCTCCAGAAAAGCATACCACAGTAAGTCACCAGGGAGGTCACTGCTCCTGTGTCTCTTTCCAATCACTGCCACGCCAAGGTTGAAACAGAAATTTAGACCATTCCCATGTGTATCTGGGTCCTGGAGTAACAAGGATAATCCAAAGTGGACTAGAAATGGTCCAACATACAATCAGCTGACACTAAAGACATTTGTATTCGTGGGTGAAGTCTTAGCTCTGCTGAAGTCAGTAGCCAAAACTCCCATTGGTTTCAGTGGGTCCAGGATTTGATTTCACCCACTTGGTTTTATTCCTGATTTAGCTCCAGTAGAAGGAGTCTTTTCTGGTTTTGGTTCAAACCATAAATATTCCTCCTGCCTTCCCCGCTCCATTTAATTCTGGAGGAAGGAGATTCACCCATTTGCTCCACTGCTGCCTTTCTCTGATTGTGTCCCTCCTTTTGCCTTGTTCTCTAGTGAATGTGACTCTGGATCCAGAAACAGCAAATCCCCACCTCGTCCTGTCAGAGGATAGGAAAAATGTGAGACTTGGAGAGGGGCGGCTAGACGTGCCTGACAATCCCAAGAGGTTCACATCAAGCCCCTCTGTCCTGGGCTCCGAGGGATTCACAAGCGGGAGACACTATTGGGAGCTGGACGTAGGAGATGGGAATGGCTGGGCTGTGGGGGTTGCCAAAGAGACTGTGAAAAGAAAGGGACCGCTAAGTCTTGAGAGCGAAGGAATCTGGGCGATACGGCTGGACTGGGATCATCAATACACAGCTCTCACTTTCCCCCCATCTCTTCTTGCACTGGATGAGAAGCCCAGGAAGATCCGAATTCACTTGGACTACGAAGAGGGCCAGGTGACCTTTTACAATGCAGAGAGCATGGCCCAAATCTTCAATTTCTCTACCTCTTTTAAGGAGAAAATCTTCCCTTACTTTTGGCTCTGGTCCCCAGGATCATATATCCAGGTGTATCCCTGATGGGTATTGAGCTTCTTACAATGTGTGTCACATGAGAACTCCTGCACAGGTGACCACAGCTGGAGAGAGAGAGGAGTCATTAAAAGAAAACTATCTGAATGCTCAGAAATGACCCACTTGTATTTTTCATTGCAGTAAGTTCATCTGCCCTTGTTAGCCGTAGCCTTGAGCTGCATCATCTCATGTGTGTATTGTCATAATGCAGTGGTGTCTGCTGGATGTTCGCTACTGCCCCATTAAGTGCCCATGTCAGGTTTTAAGTATCAGAGGGGTAGCCGTGTTAGTCTGAATCTGCAAAAGCGGCGAGGGGTCCTGTGGCACCTTATAGACTAACCGAAGTGTTTGGAGCATAAGCTTTCGTGGGCAAAGACCCACTTCGTCAGATGCATGTAGTGGAAATACCTTATACCTGCCTCTGGAAATTTCCACTACATGCATCTGACGAAGTGGGTCTTTCCCCACGAAAGCTTATGCTCCAAACACTTCAGTTAGTCTATAAGGTGCCACAGGACCCCTCGCCGCATGTCAGGTTTTCTCCACAAACTTCATAGCTTCACTATCTTATGTCAGTCCGATTAGGTGTAATTTTAACTGACATAGCTGTGTCAGCTAAAGCCACCCTAGCATAGATATGGCTATACTTTCAAATCTGCACTTTTCCCATTATAGGCAAGGCTACAGTTTTGTTGTGGTTATTTTTAGGGAAAGTCAGGGGCAGGTCTCGGGCATAAATAAAAATTTATGGAACCCTGTCACCAGTCCCTGACTTTCACTAAGAGTATATCTAGACTGCATCCCTCTGTCGGCAGAGGGATGTGGATTAGGCAGGTCGACATTGCAAATGAGGCAGGGATTTAAATATCCCACACCTAATTTGCATAAAAATGGCTGCCACGTTTTGCCGACTCAGCACTTTGTCCGCAAAAAGAGGTAGTCTAGAAGGGGAATCTGTCGAGAAAGAAAGCCTTTTTCGACAGATCCCTTATGCCTCCTGCAAACAAAGTGCTGAGTTTGGCAACACGCAGCGGCCATTTTTATGCAAATTAGGCAGATATTTAAATCCCTGTCTCATTTGCAATGTCGACCTGCCTAATCTGCATCCTGCTGCCGACAGAGGAATGCAGTCTAGACATACCCTAAAAGTAACTGTGACAAAATGGGAGTGGGATTGAGCCCTGAAAGGTTTAGTGTCCCCCACCACTGGCTGGGAGCTGTGTGGGACCGACCCCCTGAAGCAGATGGGAGGTCTAGGGCCCCCTATCCCTTCCCCTAAACTCCTGTCCCGCCTCTTCCCACCCCTGCTCAGCCCTTGCCCCCATTCCATCCTCAATCCCCCTCCCCTGAGCAATTTGACCTGGCACTGGCATCAGGAGTCAGGCCTGCCCCATACTCCTGGCAACAAGCAAAGGGACCTGGCTCCAGCCTGTTCCATTCTCCAGGCTCCCAGCCATGTCACTTAGGGAGGGGGTTTGCGGAAAGGTGTGGGACCGTAGCCTACCTCACCCCACCAGCTCCCTGCTGTGTTGCTCCACTTCCCACAGCCACGAGGTACACCTCCTCTCTATGTCCATCCAACAGATGTACTCACGCAGTGGGGAAAGATTGTACATCCCAGGGACACATTGCATGAGGACAGGGTCCTGTCCAGGATTGGGAGACTGCCACATTGGCTCACATCAGCATCTGGAACAGCCTGAGTCAAATGGGACTGTCATTAGGGTGCCTCGCAGGGTTACCAGTAGCTTGATGGGGCCTTTTCTTCTTGCCCTGGAACCCACAAGCAGTGCTTGGCCGTAACTGCAGTCTATGAACAAGCAGTCGAGATGGAAATGTCTTTCCCATCCACACTCATATTTTCCCAGGGTCATTCCCACTGGGAATGGGTTGATGGGTTGCCATCTAATCAGCATTCTCTCTGCCTTCAACAGGCCAAGTTGATAGATCATTTCCCTGGCTCGTGAAGATCAGTAACTCGTTCTAGCTGTTGGCTTGGATTCCCAGGGTTCTTGGTCCTTTGACCTTGTGCCTCCAGCCCCTCAGCCTCCGAGTAGTCCTCCATCAAGGAGACTGCTCCTGTAAGTGAGGTTGAATAATGTTGCCTCATTCATTCTTTTCCTGTGGTGGAGAGAATCTGAATGAACTGTACCATCATCACTACCTCTGCCATTTGGGTCCCATCAGCTTCTCTGGCTCCAGCCAGCACCAGAGCTTTTGGGCCACAGACCTTGGCCTAGTTCTTGGGGGGCTATCACTCCCGGCAAAGTCATTGCTGGTATGTTTCAGGGTTGATGCCCATTGAGTCAAGTATGGCCACTTTGACCAATAGAAGCTGAGAAATTGTGCTGCATTGCCCCCCACCTCCCAGTGGCTAGGGATCCGCTAGCCAATACCAGTGCACGAAAAGTGCACTTTGCCACAGAGCTACATTAACAATACTCTCTACCTTGTCATCATCAATACAAAATCCTAGGTGGGCTCCTGACATTACAAAGGGTATTGTACATGCACTTCCTGGAGGACTCCCTAAGCACTGAAGCTGGTTGCAGGGCCCGTGGGAGCCTAGGGCTGACCCCATCAACAGACCTATTCCCTAACCGTAACTCTGTTCCCAAGGGAGATTTCCTAGGCCTGCAGATGTCCTGGCCAGCTCCTCCATGAATCTTCCGTGTACAGACAGGTTGGATTGGCAATTGAAGCTCCTCTCAGGCACTGCGTGCACTGTAAGGGCCTCTCTCCCATTTGATCCCTCTGGTGCATGGTAAGGATGGACAGGATGGTGAGCTTCTTCTTCCATGTAATACACTTTTAGAGCTGCTTCCTGCTGGACATTCCTTGGTGCATAATCAAGCTAGAGAGCTTGCTGTCATGCTGCTGGTACATGAAGCAGGGCCTCGTGCACAATGAGGTAGGACTGCCGCTAAAGCATTTCTGGCACTGGGCCTCTCTCCTATGTGGATTCACATGTGCAGGTTGAGTTTTGATACTTTTCAGACTGATACGGTCTCTGGCCTCTGTTCACTCATTGATGGGTCCTGAGCTAAGACAATGTGTTGAAGCTGCTCGCACACGACCTGTACAGGGGTATGTACATGTACGTGCATCTCACCCACATGAATGCACGTGATCACAGTGAGATTCTTCTGCTATCAGAAGCTCTCCTTACACTGTGTGTTCCTGTAGCTCATCTCTGGCTGGGTAGCCTTGGAACGCACCAGTTCCTACCGCAGACAAAACAGCAAAGGAGATTCCAGACATATTGCTCCCTTTTGGATTCAGCTTGGTCATGTATCCTACATGCAGTTAATCTCTGGCTTTCGTTCCAGGAGTCACCATCTAGAATGGGTGGAGGTGAAGCCAAAGGTGGTTTGCATTGCACATCACCACACTGAAAGCCCCCAATGTGCTTCTCTGATTGAGGGATGCCATTCTCAACACCCTATTACAGTATTGTCATCCTCAAATGGTTAAAAATGTGCAAAACCCAGAAGAGTAAGTAAAATAAAATGTGGGCTCTTTTTATTCCACTGTTTTAGCCCTTAGTTAAGTACTTCAGTCACATTTTGAGGCTTTTCTCTGTAATCAGGAGGTCTAACAATCTATTTTTTTTTTTTTTTGTTTCATGAGAGCAGAGCTAAAAGCTAGGCATTATTATTCTTAGTCTCACTTTATCACATGCCTCCAGTAGCCTGGGCTCTGAAGAAAAACTTCAAAGGTTTTGTTAGTCTTTAAAGTGCTACTAGACCATTGTTGTTTTTTTAAGTTTTTCCTGTTACAGACTAACTCGGCTACCCCTCTGAAGCTTTCAAAGGTTGTGACACTTGTGAATTAGGGTACTGCCCCACGGTGTGGCTTTAAGTAGCAACAATCACATGACTACGTGGCCTCTGGCTTCGGCACTCCTGCTATAAAAACTGCTCCGGTGCCACCGGACTTGGGCTAAAACCGCAGGATTTGGGAACGCTGCTCTCAAAACCAGGCAGAAACGTTGCCCCGTAAAAACGTCCTCTGCGGGGGAGGGGTTCCCCCGCCTGTTTCTCAGTGATTTCTGTCCCACGGATGCTCCGGTGACAAGGCGAAGGATCTGCGGAGCCAGTTGCCGACGTCCCCCCGGGATCTGAGAGTCAAGCTACTTCTTTCCCAGTCGGAGCAGCGTCTCTAGACAGAGAGGTCCTAGGAACTGAGCTACGCGTTACCAGCAATGCTTGTGCTGCCCCAATGGCATGTGATTATACCCATGGCCTCCCCATGCATCCCCACCCCCTCCCAGTGTTGCCCTCAGCGATGGCTCCTGATCCTGAGCTGCTGAGGTGAGGTTACTAGAGACTACACATCCCAGCATGCAACGCTCCCAATTGAGCCGAAGGATCCAGGGATCCAGCTGGAGCGTTGCATGCTGGGATTTGTAGTGCTACTGGCGCGCCTAAGAGGGCGGTGGCTAACCCCCTTGGTCACGCCCTTTGCCTGTGAGTGTCAACGAAAAAACCCGCCGGCGCCCAACGGGCTCATCGGCGATTCTACTGGTCAGGTCTCCTGTCAAACAATCCAGGGGCGGGAGGAAGGAATCTTTGGCGGGTTTCCATTGGCCTTCGCGCTTGCCGCCTCTTCTGTTCTATTGGTCAGCCTGGTCTGTGGGCGGAGGAAAGGCGAAGGCCAATGTCTT
>JANRFK010006697.1:41353112-41385493 GCA_030068395.1 Apalone spinifera | reverse complement strand
TCCCATAACTTCACCCCGTCAGCTTCCGTAGCCCCCCAGCCAGCGCCCCCGGGACCTCGCCTGTTCAGCCCCTAAAGCGGCTTCGTGCCTACTCGCCCAGACTTCACCCCGCCGCCTCTTTGTAATTGCTTCCGTGTGGCCCCCAGAGCTCCACCCCTGTAACCTTTCTGGTACCTGCCCTGCGGGCTCCCTAGTGCCTTGGTGCTTGTCCCCTCTGTGTTTGGCTCTCTGGACTCCAGTCCTGCAGCCTTCCAAATGTCTTGGGCCTGCACTTCTCCTTCGAATGGCTCTCATGACTCTTCCCCTGCATTCCTAATCTCTGCAGCTCCTGTGAATCCTGGTGTCTGTCCAGCTCTCCAACATATGGCCCCCCATAACCTCACCCATGTAACCACCTTGGCCCCCTTGTTGTTTTTCTCCAGCCCGTTACTCCACCTATACAACCTTTACTTCCCTTATATATAGTTCCCCTGAACTCATTCCTGCAACCTCATGGCCCCCTGGTACTGGTCTGTTTAGTGCACCCTTTCAACACAGCCCACATGGTGCCACGTATGATCTCAATATTATTCGTAGTGGCTGCCACATTCCCTATGCATGAGTCCCCATGACCTTGTCCAGAGACAGCTATGTGTGCTGCCTTCGTTATGGGTACTCAAAATTTCAATTTGCAGAACTGTTAAACTGGCACGTTTTTGCATTGTCCACTACTTAAACTGATCAATTCCATTCCAAATGGAGCTCATCTACAGTGTTTCTACATTTTAAACCTATTGTGACACTTCCTGTCTGAAACATTGAGTAAAATAACTCCATTTTTAATCTTTACAGTCAGCATGAAAATTCTCTGCTAATGCTGGAAATGAGGAACAGTAACAATCTACAAAGAACAGACTCGTCAGAATCTACTGATTCAGGTTACTTTTTAATCCACACATAAGTACGAAGGAATGAAAAAACTTGACATGCTCTTACCCTGTATTATAAAGAGCAATTTTCAGATTTAAGAGGAAGCTAATTCTGTGTGCTTGCATAATTCACTGCAACAACAATTTATTCTAGCAACCCTTCTGAAGTAGATGAGGTACCTCCATTTTATAAAAAAGAAAATGTAGAAACTTAAGTAAAGAAGTTAAGTGAGTTTGTCTGGCATCATATAGTAAGTGACAGAACCAATGTGAAAAATCTGTTCTGGCTCCAATTCTCTACAGGTTAAACCTCTCTTCTCCAGCAATATCTGTGTTCCAGCATGACTTTAATTAGCCAGATATCCATTTATCATTGGTGTGGCCAAGTCTCATGTGGACCCGTAGGCTATGTCTACACTGGCACAATCTTGTGCCAGAGATATACAAATGAGGCTAAGCATGGAATATTGCTGAGCCTCATTTGCATATCTAATGAGCTGCCATTTTTGCAGAAGAGGCTCTTGCGCCAGAAGGAGCTGTCTACACTGCCCCTTCTTGCGCAAGAAAAATTCCATTATTCCTGAAAATAATAAGCATAGCGGCATTGCGCAAGAGGGTTTTTCTTGCGCAAGAAGAGGCCGTGTAGACAGCTTCTTCTTGCGCAAGAGCCTCTTCTGCAAAAATGGTGGCTCATTAGATATGCAAATAAGGCTCGGTGATATTCCACGCTTAGCCTCATTTGCATATCTCTGGTGCGAGATCGCGCCAGTGTAGACATAGCCATAAAGTTTTACAGCCACCATTTCTGGCTCTTAATGTTCTGTGCTGCTGTTTAGCTCTTATTTACCCCAAAATGTCTTCTGCTGCTTACTGGACTCCTAGAAGTGTTGGTAATGCTGCTAGACCATATTGACTTCCTGTGGTTCAGCAAATTCTCTGGTTCTGTGCCGGTCGGTTCCCAAGGGTGCCGGACTAGATAGGTTCAACCTGTAGTGTATTCTCATTCTCTGTAAACCATTGGTAAACATAGCTCTCCCATGTTAATTTGTGGTTGCTGACACTCAATGACATAAGGAATGGGTTTGAAAACATACACTCTTTGGAATAACAAAATGAGTTCTTGACAGAATTGACCGTGCTTTTTATTTTACTGAGGTAGTGAAACTGCATGAATGCAACTTTTATGTTAGTCTTTTGGATTATGATCTTAAACCATGATTATGTGCTGTGTGTGGTCACTAGAGTATATGGGGTATTAAGATACAGATGTTAAATTGCAGTTATCTGATTATTTGTGTAGTCGCTACAAATTGTATTGACTACAGAATTAGTTGATAAGGACTACCTTCCAGAGCTGCAGTGGGGGTAGCTCCAGGAGCTGGCTCGTGCTGGGATTGAGCTTTCCCAGCTCATGCTGGCTCTGGGAGCCACCCACGCTGCGGCTCTGCATGTTAAATGTAGTAAGAGCCGCTGGCTCTTTTTTTTTACATTTAAAATGCAGAGCCGCAGTGTCCCGGACCAGTGCAAGTCAGAACTGTTCGGTCTAGCAGCCCCTGTCCACTGTGAACAGGGGCTGCTGCTGGTGGCGGGAAGGGGGGGAGGAAAGCAAGTAGTCAATACTCCAGTTGACTACTTGCTAACTTCCCCATATGAAGAGGGTCTAAGTAAAGCCACCGTGTTTTACGACCACTGATGGCATACTTTGTGCTGTTGGTTATCCAACTGGCTACTGTCATGGCACCCCAGAAATATATAGGACCATTGAAATACAGCTATGTCTAGAACTTGAAGTATTTTGGGATGGGAGGCACTACATCAGGGGTGTGTGTGTGTGTGTGTGTGTGTGTGTGTGTGTGTGTGTGTATAAAAAATATATAATTTTATTTAAAGTGATATGGGTTTGAAAACTTACACTCTTTGGAATAACAAAATGAGCTATGGTTAGCTAATATTTTTTTAAATCTTATGGGTTTTATGTACTCTTTTGAAGCAACCCAGTAAGGAAAATGACCTTCTTTCTACATATATCTTGTTTCTTGTAGTGCCATGACACTGTATGGCACTCTAGACTACAGATGAAAGCACCATAGTCTGACACAAAGTGAATAGACACCAGATGATATGGAGTGAGGTAATAGTAGGATAAGGCAGCGAGACATGGAGATGTAGCGTGCTTCCACCTATTTTGTCAAAGTAGTTCTTTAAAACACTAGCCTGTGAAAAATTCTTCATAACCTTAAACCTAGCAGAAGCAGCTGTATTGCGTTAATGCATCATCTGATTCTTGTATATCAAAAAGGTACTAATTATCTTACTATCTGGATACTGATTTGTCTTAAGAAAGCTTTTTTTGGTAGATGACTGTGTGAGATGTTCCAATATTATCTATTGGGGAAGAGATATAAGAGCATAGCTAAAAGCTTGCATGTAGAAAGCAATCAGTTGGCAGGGCTAACCTGCAAAGAAATGGTAATTAGTCTGTATGAAAAATAAGCCAAAATATTATTTAAGCTATGTTTCTAAAGCAATATGTTGCTATCCTATGTGACAGTTTCTCATATAGGGTAGTATGGTGGAATCTTTTTATTCTTCTTTTTCTCACTCACCCCAATAGTATCAAACCAATACCTGTGGTCTGAAGTAATAGCTAGTGACACTCAAGGCTGTCTCTTCCCATATCTCCACCCCAGAACTTCTAGTGGGGGATGAGTTATGGACTTGATCTAGATCTCTCTCTCTCTCTCTCTCACCCCCCACCCCCATAGCAAAAAGTTGTCCTGCTAAGCTGTAACTTGCTGTAACTTTTTTGGGGAAGACGATTTAAGATTTCTTGCTAATAGTTCCCTGTATTTTATATTTTCAATAGTAAAAACCTTTTTTGTCTTTGACAGGCTACTGTCTGGATTCTCTCGATCCCTTGAACTCGGACATTGAGGAAAAGTATGTAGAAATATGCTTTACTTCTGGCATTTTACATTATACTTTAACTGCGCTGCGTGGGCAAATAGGAGACTTAATCTGAAACCTCTGCAGCTAGTGCATGTAAAATGTGCTTTTCTCATTTGACCTTCTTGAACTGTACGTCATGGCGCATTGCATTTTGAGATTCTAGGTTTTCTGCCACCACAGAGTTTGGCCCAGACTAATCAATAGTTTGTCTAAGTTAATGTGTTGTCCAGATTAAAGTATGTATTTCTGAGGATCCTAGGCTCTGAGCATCACAAGAGCACTTTGTTTAGCAGTTGGAGGACTGCACTTAACTTGCATGTAACTTATAGTTTTCATTAAATACTCAGCTATACTATTTGCTTGTACAAGTATCTGAAGTGATGGCTAACAACAATTGTTTGTTTTGAGTTTGCTATCTATGATCAATCCGTTATGCCCTTTCCTTGCAGGCAAAGGGAGAGGATAGGGTTTTGGACACACTTTTTCTGTGAGCTACGTCCTGTCCCATATCTCACTGAGAAATTCTGTTTCCATTTATGCTAATCTGCTGTTAATATCCTGAATTAAAAAGACTAGCTAGTCTCTTGGGGAAAGTGGGTTTAGTCCACCAGCCCAGATGAGATGACAAGACTCTAGAAAATAAAGAACAATATTGTCTGCTGTTCTTAAAGCCATGTCTATGTATGCAGTACAGCTGTATGACTGCAGCAGCACATATAGTGAAGACACTCTTTGCTGATGGGGGAGAGAGCTCCTGTCCGCATAAAAAACAACCCTACAAGCAGAAGAGTTGGTTATGGAAGCACTCCTATCGTTAGAGTCCTGCAAATTCGCAGATACCTATGATTCATTTGAGGAATATTGGTGCATATGCATATACTACAAAAAGGCTCCATACAGGTGTTTGTCCTGCTCTCCTCCACCAGACACTCATACCAGGGAGCAGGTTTGAATGACTTCTGTAGAGGAGAAGGGTACTTGTCCTGCTCCTTGTAGGAGCACCTGGTAGAGAAGAGAGGGACAAGCACCCTGCATTGTCTGTGTTCCCAGGTAGCAGCACCTGGCAGGACAGAGTGGGACAGGCACCCCAAAGACACACACCCATCCACATACACATTCCTCCTGAGATGCTGTGAAATCACTTGCTGCTGCAGAGGCACAGATGTGGATATATGTAAAGGACAGGGAGCAGATGTTTCCAGCAGATGTGGATGGGATCTGAATCCACATTTTTATATCCTTGGGTTGCACAGTGGGGTGCTTTATTCACACACAAATTATGCTAGTATAAGCTGTAGTGTAGATTGAAGTTCTTGTTTTTTTCTGAGTCCCGTTCTGTGTGCTACAAAAATACCACAGCTCCCCTGTGCCACCACAAATGGTTTCTGCACATGAAAGCATTAGAGGATAGCAAAGTGGGCAATTGCCTGCCGCCCCATAAAACTAAATTGCTCAGATTTTGACTTGTCCTCAGTGGTGGGGCTCAGGGCCATGTTGGGACTTTGGCTTTCTACCTCAGCAAATCTTAACTCTGACCCTGCTTGGCAAATCCCCAGAAATCTACTTGTGGTCCCCAAGAAGGCTCTGAACCTCTGGTTGAGAGCTGCTGGTGCAGATGTAGCCTCAGGTACACAAGTTTGTAACCTGGGATAAGCAGCAGCAACATCTGACTTTAAGTTTAAACAACACTAAGTAGTTCAAAGTATTGGATTATGAATTAGCAATAAAGCTAACTAATGTCCTTTGTCTGACTTTTTTCAGCTTTGAGAAAACAGTTATAGAATCTAGCAGACTTACTAAGTGAGTATGCTTTTAATTTTAACTTCTCTTCTTAATTAGTGATCTATTAAATTGTACTACTAGTTAATTCAGTTTTGCAGTGGAAAATCTGAATTGCGTTGCCAGTTACTATTAATAGCTTTTCAGCTTAAATGTTAGAGTAAAACTTGATTCTATTTTTGTCTCTGTTCTCGTTACAGTGTTCAGCTGCCCATCAGAAGAATACGTTCTCTCCCGGTAAGTGAAGGGGATTTTCGACTTTCACGAGAGAGAGGTTTTCAGTATTAAGTGTTACACTACTTATCTGTGCCCACTTTTTTTATTAGAAGATAACCAGCAAAGCTCATTAGTCTTCCAGTCTCAAGAATGTGGTGTTGCTTGTTGCTTAAAATTAAGATAATAGAAAACCATAGGTTATAATCTGGATTGAGACCAAAGTGTAATCTGTTATGTTCTACAAGAGAGCCTGTCATTAGCTTTATGTGGCAGTGTTGCATCCTGAGGCCTCTTGTCTCCATGGGTTGCATGTCTCTGTCCAGCCCTCGTTTTTAACATAGTTTGTGCCATTTTGCGCAAATTTGGGTACTGCAGTCTTTACATTCTTGGCAAGCTGACAGCATGGTCTTTCAGTTGCCCAAAGTTTGAGGATCTGATTGAGACTGAACAGGATTTGTCCTTTTAATTTTGCAGCAGAAGCTTCTGGGGTCTAGTCCTGCTCTGAAGAGGAGCAACTCAGATTCATTGGATTGTGATGTTTTTCACCTAATTGAACCAGGTGACAACAAAGAGAATGTAAGTTTAGCTCACTCTATGCTTCTCTGAAGTAGTACAGTAATTCCTCATTTAACACTATAGGTGCATTTCTGAAAATGTTCATGCTAAGTGAAAATGTGTTATGCGGGGTCAATTTTCCCCTTAAAAATAATGGAAAAGGTGGGGGTTGTGTTTCAGATGGTGGTGGCAAAGTCAATAGTTTGTTGGTGCTGGATCGTCAACATCAGCATTAGATATCTAGCAGCACAAGATAACTAGCAACACAAGTTGCTGCAGTTTGTTAAAACACAAAGATAAATACGTGAGCGAGCAGAGAAGCGCTGTGACCACGTGTATTCATCTGCTTCTGCATAGTACTACTGTTTTCACCAATTTATACTGCTGTGCGAAGTAGTCCGCCACTTGATTATTTTTGTGTTGTTCGAAAAACGTTCCCTAAAAATAAAATCGTGCTATTGCGAAAACATGTTAAGCGGGCACGTGTTAAACGAGTAATTACTGTATAATATGGGAGGCTATATCCAGGAAACTGTCAGTTGTGATAGTATGTGGCTTGATGCACAGGGATTATTTGGGGAGGAGGTTTGTAATGAGTGGTTGATATGGTGGGTAAAGTCAGTCTGTCTTGCTTGGGTGAACTGTGGTATTCTTAAACTTCTCCATGGTTTGTCTTGCAAAATTTGAACTAATATGGTGCAAAAGCTGACTTTCTACTTTTTTTGTATTATCATAATGCCTAAGATGGGGTTGGGCATGGTGCAGGCTGGATTTGGAATTCCCTGCTGAGACCCTTGGGCACAGATTAACTCCACGCTGCTCAAAGCGGCTGGCTGCGTTGGAGGCGACATGTGGCGCAATCTCTCGACTCCTATTGTCCGAAAGCAGGCCAATGGGACCTGAGAGATTATGCTGGGGCAAGGGTAGTATGCAAAACCTTCCCCCTCCCCACCCAGCACAGAGAGACACATCGAACAACCAGCTGCTTTAAACAGCCTGGAGCTGCTGGCAGGAAGTTGGGCTGTTGGCTAGGAGCCATCTAGGTAAGCCCCTCCCAGCCAGGGAGGATACCCCAACCTCTGACATCCCACCCTTTTCTGCCCCCCAGCTCTCTGCCCCAGGTCACCACCCAGATCCTCTGCATTCCCCCCACCTGCCCCAGATCTCAACTCCCTCCCAGACCCTGCACACCTCCCTACAGCCTTCCCCACCCTCCCAGCCAGAATCTCTCTCCTACACTGATACCCTTTCCTGGATGCTGCTCTCCAATCCCCTGCCACAGGTCACTACCCCCCTCCTACACCCCAGTTCCCTACCCTGAGCTCCCTTCTGCACCCAGCCTCCATCTCAGACCCTGTACCCCTTCGTAGAAAAATCTTGGAGTGGTCTCAACAAAAATTATTGCCTACCCCTGGCTTAGGAGCTCCATTGTGCTAAGTACTATGTTTTTTTTTTTAAAAAAAAAGACAAATCACTTAGACTAAGGCAAAAGAAAACTTACTGGGACAGACAGACGTGGGAGTACATAAGACAACTAGATTGTGTCGGTCAGCCTGATAGGGTCTGGTCTAGCCTTAATATGTTTTTAAGCAGTGTGGCAAAGAGTTCTTAAGGGAGTTGAAGCAAAACACTGCAGTGGCTTAGTAGATGTTCAAGAGTGGAGGAAAGGGCATAAGCATGAAGCTTAGCAAGAGAAAGCACAAAGATGCTTCTTTGGACATGTAGCAAGCGGGCATTGTGGGCTGACTGGAGGCAGGAGTCAATCTGTTAATACCAAACAACAGATGATAGGGTGAAGGCTAGGTTGGGAAGGGCCTTGAAGGTGGAGACGGGTAGTTTACAATTAATGAGAGCAACTAGAGGGATTGAGAGAGGGAGACATCATCAAATCTGTAAATTGGAGAATCATTTTTGCACAGCATTGTGAATGAGTGAGCCAGGCAACACTGTATTTGTCAAAGCCAGAGAAAGGACACTTCAGTAATGAAGATGCAAGCCTGGATGAGAGTTTTATTTATTTGGATGGACAGGAAAGGCCATCTCTTAGAGAAGTTATGCAGAAAGAATTGGCAAGACTTAGACATAACATTGATGTGAAACCCTAGAAGGTCCAAATTAAAGATCACATCCTTATGACAGGCAGGACAGTGTCGTCTTCCACATCTATTGAGAAGATAGTTGGGGGAAGAGCTCTGGTTTAGCCATGTTTAACTTGAGTTGATGATGTCCATGAGGAGCACATGAGGATGAAATTTTAGTTTGGACAAAAGGAGACTGATTTGGAGTGGAGAGATAAATCTGAGCCGTTGGCATAGATGGTATTTGAATTTGTGGATGAGATTACCCAGTGATTTGGTGTAGAGGGTGTGTGAGGAGATTGCTGAAGACATGATTAGAGAGTTAGGAGGAAAGCTAGGAGTGAACAGTCACAAAAGCCAAGAGGGGATAATATTTCAAAAGGGGAAGCATGGCTGACTGTCAAAGGCAGCTGCCTGGTCAAGGAGGAGGGGTACAGGTTCTGGTCAGGAAGACACTGGTGACAGCTGTTTCAGTTGAGTATGAGAGGCAGAAGCCAGACTGGAGAGGATATAGGATGGAATTGCAGGAGACAAACTCTGGATGCTAACTATAAACAGCACATTCAACAAGTTTAGCGCTGAGTACAGATGAGAATTGAGACAATAGTGGAAGAGGTAAGTGGGATTAAGGATGTACGGTTTTTTTGGTTTTTTTTAAATGGGAAAGCTTAAATTGTGTTTGCGATGTGAGGGGAGAGATATTGAGGTGGGACATAGGAGTGGATTGAGCATGAGAGATCAGGAAATTGGATCCCAGTAGGGAAAATAGGTTAGAGGAGGAGAACAGATAAGAAATTTTGCTCCTCACTGGGGAGGAGGAGTACTGTAGGAGAGGACAGGAAGGCAAGGTGAAGGGAAGAGGAAGGGCATGTCAATCTTGAAAAGTTAGTGAGAATCCGAATTAGACTTGTGTCTCTAAGAAAATGGCAGAAGTGAAGGAGAGAACACATTTCTGAAGGAGGAATTCAGCCTGATCCCATCATTTCTGTGGCAGATTTTCCACATGAGGAAGAATGTAGTAAGCGTATATTGGCGGTGAACCAAAGCAAGAGGTCGGCAGGACAGACCTTGTGTTGGGGGGGAGGGGGTGAAGAGGGACAAAAATCCTATAAAGAGAAGAGCACTGAAAGCAGATTCGAAATCATTATTGCTGATAGACTGGAAGTCATAGAAAGTCTCAGCGGGAGGGCATGAGCTGACGGATGGTGCTGAAAGGGATTGTGTGATGGTTGAAGAGAGCAAACTCAGCAACAGAGATCAGAGAGGGCTAATGGCCCTTTTGGTGAGTGGGAAATTTGAACCAGGTCTCCATAGTGAATAAAGAGCTATAGATGAGGGAATGTGCAACTGGAGGGTCTGATGTGTCATCATGGAAGCTGAAGCTACCAACGTTGAGTGAGAGAGCAGAGAGGAAGAGAGCTGGAAGTTGAAATTGGAAAGGAAGGCTGATGGGGGAAGTTGGGTAGGTGATACTGACAGCAACATGGCGTGGGAGAAGAACCAGGTACAGCGCTGTTCAAATGAGGAGAAGCCCAACACCCATCCCCACTAGGATCAGGTCTGTAGTGGTTAGGTGAGAGGCGGGTCCTCACTAGGAGTGCAGCTGCAGAGGCAGCCTCAGATGAAAGGTTCTGGGAGAGGGATGAAGAGGTTGTGAATGACTGAGATATTGTTAGGGAGACCTGCTGGGAAAGGCAATAAGTTATTGGATTAATTTCTGTAGTGGAAGAGACAAGCGTTACTTCACAGATCTTTTTAGAGATGGAGTGGGTATTCAATAGACAGCGAGAAGGAGATGGGTGTGAGGCTAAGAATGCTGGCATGCAAGGGGACATTTGTGGGATGAAGATAGGAGGGCCCTTGTTGCAGCAAATATCACCAGAAGTGAGAGGGGAGAAGTGGATGTGAGACCAATATTCTAATGAAAAGAAAAGGGGTGATCAGGTGTAGAGGAGAATAGGCAGAGGTAGTAGGAACTGTAGAGAGGTAAGGGTAACTGGGAAGGGGGACATGGATGCTCTCTAATTCTTTTGCCCTATTAAAATGGAGTTAGGGATATTTCGATCTAAAACTAATCTGCAGGGGATGGGCCGTAGTGTAATTAGGGAATCCTCCCTTCCCGAGGATTCAGAGTCCAAGCCTACTGCCTTGTCATCCCTTTATCTTTCAAGGTTTTCCCTGCTAGCACGAATTCTGTGATTACTGACTCTCCAGACAGTTGCCCTGTAAGGTAACAATCATCAAACTGTAAACGTGTGTGATTTCATTAAATAGAGTAAATTAAATCTTTAAGGAACTTGTCTGGGGCTATTGAGTCCAACTCCATTATAGTCCAACTGGCTGTGAATTGGGTCAATGAAGAAATCTTATGAGGGCTCAGATTTCTGTAGAAGCATCTGTCCTTTTCAGGAGTAATGGGAGAAGGGTGCAGCTTGTCCCACAGTAGCAAGCTCATTCTAGGGTATGTCTACACTTGCCTCTCTTTCGAGAGAGGGATGCAAATGAAGACATTTGAAATAGCAAATGAAGCTGGGATTTAAATATCCCACCCTTCATTTGCATAATCATGTTATGGCGCTATTTCAAAAAGCACCATAATGCGATTATGCAAATGAAGCGCAGGATATGTAAATCCCGGCTTCACTTGCTATTTCGATTGTCTTCATTTGCATCCCTCTCTCGAAAGAGGGTGCAAGTGTAGACATACCCCTAGTAATTTAGGCTGCCTTTTGAAATGATTAGACAGGGCAAGATGCATGACTGTAGACTGGAGTATAACTCGGAGGAAGTGTGATTGATATAGGAGAATCACTATTATAACAACTTTCTTTTAGAAATGTGCATATTCTGAAAGATTTACTTATTTCATTGGATTGCAGGGAGCTAAGTCTAAGAAGTACAGGCTGTAAAATCTCTAATCAGTGGGCCTTCCACCTCTAGGCTTTGTTTGATAACATGCTTCTCTTGCTCCATTTCTTTAAGGAGTCTTTTGAGTTTAAGAAGCCAACCAGGCCCGCTTCTCGTAGTTGTCTGCGTGTCCGTTCCTTTGAAGATGGAAAAGATGTTTTTGGGCAACGGCAGAACTCTGCCCCAGCTCGGATGGTATGTATCAGAGTGACCTTGGCAACTAACTTGCCTTGCCTTGCCTTGCCTTAGGCTTGCTTGGTTCTAGGAAGAAAAGCCATTACAAATGGTGGTCCTGAGATGCGATGCTCTGCAGTAGGGGGAGATCTTTTTTGCATCTTTATTGATAACACATTGAGCTGGAAAAATATCCACACAGCTGTTAGGGAAAAATCTCGTTCCACCATGTGAACTGAGAATGTAATATGGGAGATCAATGTAAGGGTTTTAAACATGACTTACTGTGATGCCACTAGTTTCAGAGGGGTAGCCATGTGAGTCTGTAACTGAAAAAACTTAAAAAAACCTAATTGTCTTGCAGCACATTAGAGACTAACAAAAGATATAGATGGTATCATGAGCTTTCCTGTGCACAACCCATTCAGATGAATGGAGTTAAGAGGTCCAGTTTCCAAATAAATAGCAGAGAAAGAGAAGAAATGGGGGGGAAGAGAAGGAAAAAGGGGGGGAAATTGTCAGTTAGTGTCCATGCTAAATAAAGCTGATAGAAGGTACTAAGGGCTCTTAACTACCCCGTGCTTGGTTTTTTTTATGTCATTAGATGTGGAATGTAGTGGGCTGTCCATGCAAGGTCTTTGTTTAGGTATCAAACTTTTAAATGAAATTAAGTTCTGTAATATCCCTTTCAAGCTGGTTTTTGAAATTGGCTTGCAATAATATAGTAACTTTGAGATCCATTAATGAGTATCTGGGCAAGTTAAAATGTTCCCCAACAGGTTTCTGTGGTACCTGTTTGAATATCTGATTTGTGTCCATTAATCCTTTCTCGTAGAGATTACAGTTTGGCCAACATACATTAGTAGTTATTGATGATAATCCTTCATGAAATTTGAGCTAAGCTGCAATAAGTGAGCCTGCATGTGTAACAAATCCTGTGTTGGAGGAATCTTTATATTGTGTTGCCACTTCTATAGTGAAGCAGACAGCTATATTGAAATGTAGATGCGTTTAAAAGGATAAAATTGAAAATTGCATATGTAATATAGGGATATATATCTTATGGCCAGTTTTCTTGCTTGTCTTGGGACATCCAGGAATGGGACCACGACCACTATATATAAGCAGGAAATTGGGGACTTTGGTTTTTATTCCCTACTTAGGTATGGTGATCCCTCTTTTTTTCTTAATACCTCCTGATTGCATGCACAAAACCTGGAAACTTGGAGTTAACTTCTTGTTATTTAGACCTGCCTTTCTCTACACCATCCTGAAAGTGAGCTGCTGTTTGCAAACATGCTGGGTTATATAATTTTTCAGAATGCAGGATTATCCTTTAATGGAAAAACTAGCAATGAAGTTTTTCACTATTCTGGTGGCCAAGAATAAGTGTCAGAGCCAGGTTTGGAGCTGCCTAAGCCAATTGATGAGTGTGTGGGATAACCATGGGAATGCCTCCTACATTCCATTTCAAGGAATGACCCTGCCTTAGCTGCTTGAACTAGTGTTCTTATTCCTCTAAAAGGGAGATCATAGTGCCACGCTGTCTGGAGTGGCCACGCACAGTTGTGAGCCAATCTCAGGTGAGAAAATAGGACAGATGCCCCAAAATGGTGGTCTATTCTATAATTAGATTTCACCAAGCCAGTAACAAAAGCATACTCCTGGATCACAATACCAGTCTTACCATAGAGCCCCACACAGTCCCCTTAGACCATGGGTTTCCAAACTGGGAGGTATGCCTCCCTGGGGGGGCATGAAGGAATTCCAGGGGGGGCGCAAGGCGACCCAGGCCTAGCCCCCCCCCCCCCCCCCCCCCCCCCCCCCCCCCCCCCCGATCAATTCCCTTGTTGTTTTTGTTTTTCGGCCCTGGTCAGTTCCTTCCCCCCCCCCTTAAATTTTGTTACTGGGGGGGGGTCGCTTGAGGGTTTCTCAAAAATCAAGGGGGCATGATGCCAAAAAGTTTGGGAACCACTGCCTTAGACCTTTCAGTCTCTTTCAACCGGTCTTAGTGATTTAACAAACAATAATCCCATTCCACTGGATTCTTCCCAACTCCAAAAAGTCAGCTGCTTACCCCAAGTCAATGGGTACTCTTAATGTCACACCAAAGACAGTTCTGGTTGCCAATTTCTCTAAACTAACAAACAATTCATTAGCTAAAAAAAAGAAACAAGTTATTGAGAGGCTAAAGCAGGTAAAATACATAAACAAGTGTAAGTTTGTATTTTCAAAATAGTAGCAGAGATGTAGTAATCTGCTAGTTTTCCTTAAGTCTCTCAAGGTTACCCAAAATAACTTTGGGGATCTTTGTCTTGCATCTGGAATGCTTCCCTGTGAGTGTCCAAATAGTTGAGATACAAATCCGTTCCCTGGATGCATTCTTATAGCTCCTTTCCATGGTAGGCAATCTGACCTTCATTCACAGCATGGGCTTCTCTTTTGTTAACTAAATACATACGGAGTCTGTGAATTTCTATTGTCAAACACAATGATCCATACTTTGAAATTAGCAACCTTCTTCAATTACATTTCCAAGGCTCCAATCACATTTGGATAAACAATTACCAGGATATATGCTATCTAAATTGTAAAAAAATATAATTGCACATAACAAACTTTCATTAGTTTTCATAATGTTTACACATCAAATAAATTTTCATCCTAATATTAATACACACTTTTTGTCTATACATAATGTAATATCAATCAACAGGATATGGATAGGTGAAAACAATACCTTTTAACACATCGGTGAATTGGTCTGTGGGAATTAGTACACTTAACACTTCTTTAATGTTCACACACAAGTGAATTGGCCTATGGCTCTAACCTGCTGCCCTGTTAGTGTCACACACGGTCCCCAGAATAAAGGGCTGGATAGAGGCTGCCATTCAACCAAAATGTCTTGTTCCAGTTTCCCACTGGTGAAGCCCCTGAAGGCGACCTGGAAAACTATAGGCCTGCTTTGATGCAGCAGTCATCTCTAACTTCCCCTGAGACTGAGGAAGATGATGATGGGTTCCTAGATATATTGGATGGTGAGGACTTGAAGGTATGTGGAAGGGGAGTGGTTGATTTATACCTATAAGGGACAGCATCCTATGTCTGTATTGAACACTCTAATGAAGTAAAGAATCTGCACATGGGAAGTGATGTGCATACATAATGCCCTGAGGGCAGGCTCTTGATTCAAGTTTTAAAATGACCATAGTGGGGTAAATTCTAGTTTAGCCTTTTAGGATTATCAATCATCTATTAAGGGCATTTGTCCATTTAGCAACTATTATAACTAAGATAGAACTTCTTTCATCACAAGTGGCAAAAAGCTAGTAATTGCCAATAATCCTTCAAGACGACCTAATGCTGTCATAGGCTATATCTACACTTACAGCAGCACGGCTGTACCACTGCAGCGGTGTCACTGTAAGATTTCCCATTTAGCCACTCTATGCTAAAGGGTGAGAGCCCTTCCGCTGGCATAATGAAACCATCCCAAGGCAGTAGTAGTAATGTCAGTAGGAGAGCCTCTCCTGCCAACATAGCATTGTCCACACCAGTGCTTTTATCAGTGAAATTTAGTTGTCCATCAAGGGGGTGGTTTTTTCCAGCCTCTGATCGACACAAGTTTTACTGACAAAAGTGATAGTGCAAACATAGCTGTAGTCTGTCCGACTCTCAATACCTTTCATGGTATTACAGAAATGTTATGCTTCTACTTCGAACAGTAGACTGTAGAGCTTGTCACTTCAGATCCACACCAGGTGACAATAGCAGTTAAATTGAGACGATTTGCTGCAGTTCCTATGTTGATAAAATATTCCGCTTGCAATTATTGGGGAATGCCCAGGATATATAGTGGGAAGGAAAACACCTGTTAAAATGGGGTAATTGATGTAGAAACTAGATTTACCAGGATGGAGTCAAGTTGTAAAGTAACATTTTAAAAACATAAATGGTTTTTTTGGTAAATGAATCAATTGCTATAACTTCCCTTAACAGTTTTAAGATTCTGCCTTCCCAGTATCCTAGCTTCCATTAGAATGGAATTCCTGCTAATCTAGGAATTACTAGATAAGAGGAAGTTCCCACAACAGTGAATGAGTAAGTAATCCCAAAGAAGTGTTTTGGCCCCCTGCTTTAGCAGTGTAAAAGCCTTAGACAAATTTTGAAGCCACTGACTGTTCTTCCTGAAATGTGATAGAACTTGAGTGATTTTCTGCTTCCTCAGAACAATGAAGAGATGCCATCTGGTGTGGCAAGCCTTTGGACTGCTCCCCTGGTCATGAGAAAAGCAGACAACTACGTAAGTATCCCACCCCAACATAATGCAACTTGCATCTCTTTCAAATGTCCATCTATACCATTGAAATGCATTATTAAAAACTGAGTAAACCACTATACTTAGTGGGCATCCCTATTACACTCAAGGCATACATTTGCTAATATAACTTTCAAAAACTGCCTTTTGGACAAGGCACTGTGATTACATCTTTGATCCTGCACCTCTCAGGATCTAGGACATGGTAGTCAGTACATACTTGCTCTTAATCTTAGCTTGCCTAATGACTAGAGGGTTCTGTCTTTGTAGCATTTGGAAACAGTAGGATTTAACTGTTAAGGTTTTTCCTTCAGCAATTTGAGAAAAATGTCCAAAGTTTGCATCCTAAACAGAATCTTACAAATGCCTCTCCATTCTGCATGCATCCATCTGCAATGCCTCCAGCCCCACTATATTTTAATGCTGAAGTCTGGAATCTCTCAACTCCATCAACTCAGTACTTCAGTCTGCCAGAGGATTTGCTGTCAAGGCATACGAAACACTCCCTCACCCGAAGGGCACAGCATGCTTCTTTTGTAATGTTTCCACACTCACTAAACCTTTCTGGCAAGAGATCAACACTAGGACCCAGGTTTCTTGCATAGCAACTAAATATACAGCCCAGTATTAGTTAAGAGGTCAGTTGGCTGTGCCACCAAATTATGTCAGCTACTTTGTTGTGACAGTTTTACACCCGCTCGTGCCCTAATTAAATCTTATATGAATATGTTTGCAGGAAACTTTGTTAGAGACTGATCTAGATTTTAACCTCATCCTTCTTAGCTAAGGGGAATGTCTCATTTTTCTCTGCTCTCCCCTCCCCCACCCCACAGATGAAAAGGTGCAGATTGTTTGGGTCACCATCTCTGCCCAATGGTGTGGCTAGGACTGCCCTGAAAAGAATGGAAAGGTCCCAAGAGGAGACCTCTTCAGAAAACAGCAAAAGGAGAAAAAATGTGCCTGGAACATCTTCTGAAGAAGCAACGGTTGGTGGTTTAATCCTCGTCTAATCAGTTTTATTTTGTGAGGATAGGTATTTATAATGATACTCAAGAGAACAATGATCTTCCAGGTCGATAACTGTTCATGTAGGAAGCTGTCACCTCTTAATGCGTGGTGTAAGGGAGTGGATTAGGTGGGCTTGAGTTCAGGTCTGGTTTTGTGATTCAAAGTGAAATTAAATTAGAGGGTGTGCAAGCCAGGATGTAGGTGTTCTGATACATACCACTTGATGTTAGCGTTTGCTCTCAGTGAAGTACATTAATTCTCTGTGGGCAAGGATAATCGACCATCCTGATGTCATTTCAAACCATTGCCTCTGTAGAATCTGAAATTAATCAGGACTCAGTCATCCTCCGAGATCGAGAGCATTTTGGACAGTGACCAAAGGAATCTTATTGGTGACTTCTCAAAGGTAACGATTTTTTTTTTTAGTAGCATCTTTGTGTCAAACTAACCTAAGTCAGGTTTCCTTTGCGTGCTCTACTGCTGAGCATTTATAAAATGCTTTAATAATCATTTACTAATTAACTCCTTCCTCTTGTGAGAGATTCTGAAACCTTTCCCACTATTACTCAACATCCCTTAACTCTCTGAAAACTGTTCAATTGCATCCATTTTTCCTCTGTCTTTAGACTGTAAGGTCTTGTGGGCAGATGGCATGTTAGAGATAGGAAAGCGTGGGCAGCCATAAACTGTGACGTACATTGTGGAAGACTGTACAATGATGGGACTTCCTGAAATTCTTTGTGCTTTGAATATATGCCTCATAAATAAGAATAGGTGCCTCTGCTGGTCTATGGGGTGTCCATTTATACTTTTGGGTGGTGTAAAATCAATAACCAGATATTCTGTAACCGATATATGGTCTACATGGTCTTAAATGGGATTTCCTCAGTCTGAGTTAGGCTTCTGTATTCCTTTTTTAGGGTTACCTTTTCCACACTGTAGATGGGAAACATCAAGACTTAAAGTATATTGACTCAGAAATGGTATGTATCCCAGTGGCAATAAGAAATTGCTTTGTACAAGGAAGCAGAGTCATGTAGCACAAGATAAATTCCTGAAATCTTTTTTCTGTGTAGATTGTATCTGTGCTGACTGGGAAGTTTGCAAGCTTCATTAAGGAGTGTGTGATAATTGACTGCAGATATCCATATGAATATGAGGGAGGCCATATCAAGGTACAGTGACCCTGCAGAAGAGATATATCGGTGTCTGTATTAGGGATGTAAGAGTTTAACGGGTTAACTGATAAGCTGATGCTTATTGGTTACCCTCACCAATTAAATTCTTCCTGGGTGCGCTGGCAGCCTTGCAGGGCTGGGAGCACCAACAGCTGTTAACCATGCGACCGAGAGATTTTTATCAGTTACATAGTTAATATTTTTATTCATTTTTACATACCCTCCGCCCGCCCCCATCAAGTTTTGCTGCCCTGGTCAGTTCCTTTTCTCCCCCCCCCCCCTCCCCCCAACAAGTTTTGCTGTTTTGGGGGGGGGGGGCTGAGGGTTTTTCAAAAATCTGAAAGGGGGTGTGATGGCGAAAAGTTTGGGAACCACTGATCTAGATGGTGCTTGGTCTTGCCGTGAGGGCAGGGGACTGAACTTGATCTCTTGAGGTCCCTTCCAGTTCTAGTGTTCTGTGATTCTATGGCGCACACACACAGGCAGGCCCTAGCAGCTGAGCACTTGAGTGGCTCTTAGGAACACAGCAGGCAGGGAGCCTGCTAGGCTACTGGCTCAGAGCTGCCTACAGTAAGCACCTCCTGGTCATAGCCTGCCCCTGGCCCTCCATCCATTCCTGCACCCCAACTCCCTGCCCCAGGTCACAACCTAAAGCCCTGCACCCCTTCCCCAGGTCACAACTCCCTCCCAGAATCTGCAACCCTTCCTACATCCCAGTTCCCTACACTGAGCTCCTTTCTGCACCCAACCTCTTTCCTAGACCCACACCCTCTCAATTTTTGGAGTGGCCCCTCATCAAAAATTATTGCCCATCCCTTAATGGGAGGTATGGAGCAGTTTTAGAGGACTGACCTCACACCTTTTTCTCTGTAGAAAAATCAGAATGTTAGGATGCCGTATGTATCTTGGGAAATAGACATTTAAAACTTCCATTGTTTAACTGGATGTTGTTTACTGTAACTAAATTTTAATATTCCAGCTGCTGAAGAAATGGCCTTATGTTCTTGTATGCGCTTTGAAAAATGAGCAGTTACTCTGGAGAGTGCTGCTTGAGTAAGCTGGCTAGTTCTAAAAAGCAGTTTAACAACACGGTGCTTTGAGGTGTAAGGTTAAATCCTACCGATGTAGTGCAGTCGTTCAAGTGGCCATTAAAATGGAGCTGCTCTCCAAGAAATTAAATGGTTTTCTGTTAGTAAAGGAAGGCAAAGCTAACTGTGCTCAAGAGAAGATAGAAGTGGCTTTGTTACATCTTCCCTCTTAATATGTGCTGTTTGCTCAGTTGTGATTCTGCCTTACCAGGGTGCTGTAAACCTCCACATGGAAGAGGATGTGGAGGATTACCTATTGAAGAAGCCTATCCTGGCATCAGAGAACAAACGAGTAATAATAGTATTCCACTGTGAGTTCTCCTCAGAGCGGGGTCCCCGAATGTGAGTATCAGCATAGTACTGTCTATACTGTGATCAGAATCCTGCAGTTATGCTAGTTACCCAGTTGTTACTAGCAAGCTTTTGAAGACTTTAGACAGCAGCATGTCAGCTGCTTATGCAATTTACTGTAATAGGTATTGGCGCACTCATTCCTGATAGACAACTAGTCTTTAGGCTCTGTCAGACAGTACAGCACTTGTTCCAGCAGATGGTGGTTGGCTGCTATACTTGGTAGTTTGAGTAGTGGGAGGCACAGGTTAACAGTGTGGATTGTACAAATGTAACTTTTTCTAAACACAGGTTTGTACGTTTTAACCTCTGTCCCTGTTACAGGTGCCGGTTTGTGAGAGAGAGAGACAGACTGGGGAATGAGTACCCCAACCTGCATTACCCAGAGCTCTATGTACTAAAGGGAGGCTATAAGGACTTCTTCTTAAGATGCCGAGTAAGGAGTGCTCATTTATGAACTTCTAATTGCCCTTTGGTTTTCCTCTTGATGAGGGATAACATTGAACAAATGCCCCTCTCCAGCTAAATTCAGCCGTAGGACTTAAATTGTGCTTCCAAAGAGAGGAAGCATAACTCACTGCATGATACATCCTCCTTCTTGCTCTTTTGCACATAGTGGGCTTGCTGTGCTACAAGACTAGATTGAATGCTGCAAGTAACGAGTCATTGGAGGTTTTTGTAGTAAAGGCTCTTATCAAAGCCCTCTTCATACCTCAAAGCGACCTACTGTCCCTGTGGTGCTTACCAGTGTCTCTTGCATGACGTATTAAATTGATCTTTTGTAGCTATTAAAATCCCATGGTGAGCAGAAGCAACAGCTTCTCCTCACAAGAAGAGGCTCTGCTGCTGATTTGGGGGGGAAAGAGGGAGCTCAGCCGCCTCCCTGCTCCTTCCCAGGCCTGCCTCTTCCCGCCCCTGTTCCACCTCCTCCCTGGAGCATGTTGCATCTTCCCTCCCCAGCCTCTGAATGCCGTGTAGCAGCTGATTGCTGCAGAGGGAGGAGGGAAGAGAAGGTACTGATCTGTGGGGTCTGCTGACAGCCAAGAGGTGCTGAGGGAGGGGACCAGACCCCTTATTACGTCTCTGCTCTGTCCGCTTCCGGGCTTCTCCAGAGGAGCAGCAACATTACAAGGGAGCATTGCACAACTTTAAACGAGCATGTTTTCTCGTGGAGCAGGAATGTAACGTTGGAGCAGTGCTAAGCGAGAGGATGTTAAGTGGTAGTCCTTAATTTGAAGAGTGATATTAAATCTAACAGCTTTTTCTGCCTTAGTGCATTTAAGTTTTCATTAAAATGGCTTTCATCTCGATCAGGTTATGCTTCCTTGGTGCTGTGGCCTTATTCTATTAGTTCGCCAACTAGTTTTCCATGCCATTCCAGCATAGGCAAAGCTAGAGATCATTTTGAAATAATAAACCAACTGCACACAAACACATCCTGCTGCCTTTATATTGCAAAGAAACATTCTTTTTATTATGTAAGTTCCACTTAAAACTGGTGTCCTAGCCAAATGTCAGCTAGATTAACTAGACTGTACCTCCTTATTTTCCATCTGCCCTACTAGAATAGATACGGTTTCTCTTTCCTAAGCTCTGTGGTGTTCCTGTGTTCTGTTGCTTTCATGGGTGGAAAGAATGTTTCTGGGTTATAAGCTTTGGGATGAAAACTAGGTAAATATAAGGTTTTTGCCCCTCCTTTGAGAGAGCTCTCTTTAGGGGAGAAATGTCAAACAGAATGGTGTGTTCTGTCTGTGAATGTTGGCTTCAACCAGTAGTTATATTGAAATTGGGGCCTGGATCTAGATGCCATGATGATGAGATGCTTGGATAGTGGTGTAGAATATTCTAAGTGCATGGGCTTGTTTGCTTGAGGGTATGGGATCAGAAAGGGTTCAGTTAGGAATGTCATTTGTAAATTAAGCAATGACAAATTGAAGTGAAACCAGCTTTTCTTTCCCAGAATTATTGTGAACCCCAGAGCTACCGTCCCATGCACCATGAGGACTTTAAGGAAGACTTGAAAAGGTTCCGCACAAAAAGTAGAACATGGGCGGGTGAGAAGAGCAAAAGAGAACTGTACAGTCGCCTGAAGAAGCTCTAAGGACTGTATTGGTGAGCAGGAGAAGACTGTGTAGGAAAACTGAAGTTCTTGGGGGGAAGCATGTATCTGTCTGTTCCTTAGTCCTGACTATTGTGCACCAGCTCGCTCCATGGACATCTTCGCATTTATGTCTTGCTGGAAGTGATCAGAGAAACAACATGGAATGCTTATATTCACCATGTGGCCCTAATGATCGACAGGCTGACTGCAAAGATGAGACTTTTCTGTATGCCTTTCTCAAGATGGTTAGTGGAAATGGCTTCTCTTCTATGGCACACATAGGAACAGCTACCCAACAGCCTACTATAGTTGGGGTGGCTTGAGCTGGTGTATGCCATGTAAGTGTTAATATTGAGATGATTTTAGTGCCTGTTTTAAAACTATGCCTTATTTTATTATTTAAGTACAGTCGAATGAAGCTAATACCACTGCAGTTGACTCATCTGGATTGCACTGAGACCTCGTTCTGCTAACAGCCAACCTACCATGGGGTTCTCAAGTCTTTGCTTTCAACTGCAGCTCTGCTCTTTTTTTTTTGTTGTTGTTGGCAGTATAACACCAAGTGAAGTGAAACAGGAAATGGTGCTTCCTTAGGAGGCTTTTCATACAACTAGAATGCAGCACCTCCCGGAAGCCTACTGACAGTATAAAGTGAAAGTGCTCATTGTGCAGATATCATGTTTTAATTTATTCTATGGTCTAGGTTGCTTTATTTTTTTTATTTTAACTTCAGGAATTTCTCCTTAGCTGTTTCATTAGATCAAAAGAAACCATTTCAAACTGGGCAGGATTACTGTCCAGTTCCTGTAAGCCAGAGAACAGGTTGCTTTTAGTGAACTCTGAAATGCCAGGTGGCAAACCAGATTATGTGTTTAGCATTGCCAAATCTAGTAGTGATTGAGCAGCATGTTGCTGCTATTTCCATTTCTAGGTGGTATCATGGTTTACGTCTGGAAGAGAACCTGGCTATGTGGAATCATGCTTATCCCATCACTTGCAAGTTGATTTGCTTTTCAGTGAAACTTCAGCCACCTCCCACTGTGCATCTGTTCTAAACCTGCTTCAGCAGCTGTGGATTTTTAACTTCAGAGGTTTGCAACTAGCTTGTTGAACAAATCAAGAAAGAAGCCCACAGCCAATGAGCTTTCAACATCAGTAGATAGTGGATGAGGAAAATCTTTCAAAGGCCAACTTTGTGATCTCCAGTTAAACAGCTAAATCCAAGAAATTAGCTACTCAAAGCAGTCTGAGGAGCCCATGGCAAGAGATTGGGCTAATGTTAAACTTTGTTCTAGTTGCTACTTTGGCAACATGAAAAGCATATCTAGCAAATGCTGAAGCAGTCTAATGACTTCGCATGTGATCTGCTTCTTGCTTTAAGCACAATGAGATTGTAGTATGCCTGGTTTGGCAGTGGCTCCACTTCCCCATGAAACAACGTGATATCAGTGAAACCATCACTAAAAAAGCAGCCTGCCTTTCCATAGATTCTCAAAGACTGTCTTAGCAAAAATCCAAAGTATTTCATGTGGCTTGACTTGAGACCTTCAGGACATGTTACAGAAAGGGTGAGAGAAGTTTTCTGGAGTTTTATTTTATTTTTAAGTTTCCCGTTTCCTGTTCAAGTTTTATTCCTTTGGGTTTCAAAAACATTATGTAACACTTTTATTTTTATTTTTTAAAAAAGTTGTCTTTTATGGGTGGATTACGGAGTGTTAAATCAGTGCTGATGATTACCACAGTTATAATCAAAAACAGGAGTAAAGTGTATTCCACATTCTTGCATGGTATTTTATATTAAGAATTTCTTTCAGAAGCCCAGTGAAATGATTTAAATGTAAACTTTCTGAATTATGTGTCAGTATTAAATCTGGGAAGGGGAAAGCTGTTCTGAAATCCAGTCGGCAATCCACTTGCGTAAAGCTACCTTCTGGTATATGATTACCTTTGCTGCATGCTCATGATCAGTATGTATTAAGAATTGGCAACTTAACAACATAGTATAGTGTATCTGACACACACATTCGCCTAGGACAGCATGGCAAGCAAATGTTATGTATATAACTATTGTGAAGCTGCAAGCCGCATCCGATAAAAGCATGTGGGAGACTGAGGAACATTATAATGGGTTTTTTTCCCCCGTTTGAAAGGGATCATTCACCTTTGGTTTCTTGTGCAACAATAACCATAATAGCAGTCTGTGGTTTTACATTTGTATTTCCTGAGAATACCCTCAACTTCCTGGCATTCAGGATATTAATTGTGTGCTGAGTAACACTGCTCTACCATACTGTTAATTAGTTGCGGTGTTTGCTTTGAGTTAGAGTTCCATGTAATCTTGTTGCAGGGGGTGGAAATACAAAATCTTGTTTTATACCTGACTTTGTTCATTTGTATGCATCCTGTTCGAGGATTTTGTACAAGTGGGAGGGAAGTTGTAAGTTTTGTATGGTCCTAAGTAGGATCTGTACTAAAACAGCTTGCATCTTTAATAGATGTTTGCAGGCTGAGGGAATAAACTATCTAAAATCCAAGCTGGTTTTGTTTTCGATGTAGTTATATCATTACTGTTCTTAAGGAGTGTGGTGTGAACAATTCCCATGCTGCCTCTCTCACTTGGGAGAATCTCCTCATAAACCTCTCCAAAATTAACTAATTATCTTTCTCCAAATCTCTCCTTAAAACTCCCCTCTGCTGTGAGACCTACTAAAGCATTAACAGTTAGACTGCTGATATGCTGAGGTCATAGCCTATCATGCTGACCAGCCTTGACTCGCTGTACTCCTCTGGTGGACTGTGTGCATCCATCTGTTAGCTCTGTGTTGGTGACCATCTTTTTTTGGCATTTATATTGCACCTACACAATCAGGTCTTGGTCTGTTACTATAGCAGAACGAATACTAATACAAGTTGTGGAACAGTACCCTCATACTGCACCGAAAACAGCACAAGCCTGAGTTTAAAAACTGACTACACTTGTATTGTTTTTTCTACTCATTTTTCCAAATTCCCTTTCCCTTCACACATCGCTTCCAGTGTAATTTTGAATGGTTCTGCAGTACTGCAAGTTGACTAAAAATATCCCCACTTTAGTTACAAGATCTGCTACTTGGATGTATCCAATCCTATCTACTTACTTTAAAGGCAGCAAGCTCATTGCCTCTAACTCCTGTTATGTCAGCAAAGTCAATTCAGTCAAAAGAGGCCAGGATCTTTTTTCTTTTGATGCACTAGAAGAAATGTCATCCCTACTTCCATTAAGTTTGTTATGCAACCCTCTGCTGTTAGCAATATGTTTGCATAAATACCAATAAAAGCCTAATCTGGCCTCTGGAGCTTTTGTTACTGACAGTAATGCAGAGGAAGGACATTTTAACTCCAATCCCAGGTTGTATGTAAAGCTGTCTAAAGGTTTTTCCAAGCAGAACTACTAAACTAATATATTATGGGTATTCTGTACAGGTAAACGGCTAGAGGAGGATAATACTGAAATCAGTGGACTGAACGTCAGAGTGACATTTTTTTCTCTGTATCCTATGAGAAGAGAATTGTACAACTCACTATGTGAGCGAGGAATTGTATGTATTTGCTCTGGATGCTTTCCAGTGGAATGTCCGCAAGCTGCATTTAGGTGTGTTTGTTTATTTCAGTAAATAGCTCTGAGATGGAGAACAGGTGCTCAGAAATGAGGGCAGAATCAAAAGCTTAGCTTAAATACAGTAATGTGACTTCAAATCCACTATAGACTAAAGCAAAGAACTGTTCTTTCTACTTCCATCTGTCATCCTATCAAAACTGATGTCAAAAGCTGCTTAGAGGCTGATGAAGCTCTAACACAAGCCATGGAATGCAAAGTGAACATTTGCTTTCACATCACTTTCCATCTGTGACCCAAAGGAGTAAAAATGTTTTGTACCTTGTTTCAATATATTGAAGTCTGAAGTGGGCAGGAGAACTTCGGTGATTTTAAAGGCCAACAGAAAGACATGCATGAAGGGAGGACACCCTAAAAACAATCCTTGATAGTATCAGGAGCAGGGAAGAAACTACATAAAATGGCAAAATGTGTTGTCTTTACTCCTTGATCTTTTACCCGGATTCTAGGCTTTTTTATTGTAATTGACTGGCAAGGATCATGTTCTGCAGCTTTTTAAACCTTGTTTCATGGCTAGGAAAATGAAGGGAGAACTCTGAATCCTGATTTAAGCTAGATACACTTGAAGCTCCCTCACCTCGAGTTGTCAGAGCATATTCCTAAATGAATACCTTCATTAGCTGGAGAAGAGAGTGCCTTTCTATTCCTAGTTGACTGAAACACTTTTAAATTTAACTCTTACGGGGATGGCAACCTGAGACATACAACCCTCTAAATGTTCACTAACAATTTCTCGTAGATTAATGTTCAAGAAAACACCGTAAGAGTTCACTTGCAGTTGATATTGGATCTGGTTCCTCTCGGTCCCAACAAATGTCAGGTTGTGAGAAATATTTCAGGGTATGAATGAGTATAACATCCCTTCCTTTCATGTGCACACTTTCTAAGACTAAAATGCCAACTAAAGTTAACTCTTTCCAATAATATGTTACCATGAAACTATCTACTTACTGGACTGAGCCAGATGGCCCAGAAGTAAGTGCACGTAGGGAAAACTAAACATCTGCCAGTGAACGTCATTATTTGAATGTCGTTGTTGTGAAGGTGATCCAGCAGATGAAGTGTCCATATCCTAGCTACATCCGTAGCCCGAAGAGCAAATATTTTTGCCCTGTTCAATCAGCTAGTCCCAACACAATGTTGACTATTCAACGTTTTTATTTTGCTTCCACTGACTATATCTTCTGTAAGCAGCAGAGACCACTGCCATCTTCAGATGATGCTGTAAAGGGGCACAAATACGAAGTTAAATAATGTGTGGTGTTGAGCAATGCTAGCTGCTATTTATCAAACTTCCCCCTCTGGTCTCATTCTGAACTCTCAGAAGCTCAGAAAAATGGCACCAAATTACATGTTTCAATATGCAGTTCAATTAAAGGTAAGTATTTCCTGAACAAGACTGTGTATTGTATGTCTAGTAAGTGGAAGGTGGTTATGTAGATCTCTGTGCAGCCACACTGGAGTTTGTGCTGCTTTAAAATGATGTCTGGTTGGGTGAAGGTTGGGATGGATAGATAACTAATATTGTGTTTATCTCCGTTATGAAGAACTATGTGGTATACTGTTTTATAGGTTGTTACAGCTTACTTTGAACAGTGAGCTCTACTTGGATTGTATGCTCTTCAGAAAATACCTTTGTTCTGTGTTGCTACACAGCCTACTGCAGTGGGCTCCTGGCCTGTGACGGAGGCAATGCAAACAAATGCATAGATGGTGTATGGTATAATAGGAAGGTACAGATTATACCACATTGGAATCTGATGCAGCATGCCCCTAAAGCAGTTTTTACAGCCAGGCAAGTGGTTACATCTTACCAAAGTCGTCAATTGAAATGTCATGCTCTGTGTTAAGAAAATAATTTCTTGTATTGTTACTGGTGGGAATGTGATGATTTGATCCTAGACTTCTGACAGAGCGGGGGTTTGGGGAGATGTTTGCATGGTGAATGTTTAGAGCAGGGATATAAAAGGGATTGCTAACTATCGTTCCTTTTCCAGCCTCCTCAGAACTCATTTAATAGGTATTCACAGCTGTCAGTTTCTGTGGGTGGTATTCAGGTAGGCAGTTGGGTGGGTCCATCTGTTTAAACATGTTCTGAGGGTTAAATACCTCTTCCATGTTGTATGCGCATTCATCTTCTGTATAACTGATCAGGATTTCCCATAGAGATGGAGTATGGTGTGATGCATGTTCTTGCATGGTATTGCCAGTATCTTTCTTTGTTCTTCAACCAAAAAAACACTTCCCAAAACAAGATATTGCATGTGCATGCTTCCCTGTGGGGACAAGATGGAACAAATGTGATTCATGTTGCTTAATACAAGACTAGGAGATGCTGTGCTACCATGAATAGTACAGTATAATCTATATAAAACAGGATTGAATAATAGCTTCTATAGTTACATTTTTATCAAAGAACAGTACACTGGACTTTTTTTACCAGGCCTGGACGCTGTAAATGGGGGCCCTTAAGGCCTCATCCCTGTCCCCGTCATGATTAGCATTGATCCAATTTCAGCAGACAAGAGTGAAAATGTCAGCCAGACCTCCACCCCTCCCATAACTACCCGCACTAATTAGCAGCCTCATCAGAGAGGCCTGGGATTGGTTAGTCCATAGAGATGGAAATTCTCCTAGCCCTACAAGATGTGCCTCCAAAACGAGCTAGAGGGTCATTGGTACGGGATGGCTTGGAGACTCTTGCACTTACTGTGACTTGTGCTGTTCCTGTTCTGTGCGTTTCAAGGGCTCTGGCCTCCAGGGTCGTCAATGTCACTAGTGCTGAATTTGCAAAACTTTTTTTTTCCTATCTTTACAAATCTGCATCCAAATGGGAGCAACATCTTAAGTCAGGCTGCAGTGCCTGCTGGGAAGTAAGACTTAAAATGCAATTGAATGCCATGTTTAGTTCCAGCTAGTACATATTTAAATACTATAATCACAGCCTTCTTCCTCCAGCCCTTGAACCGTGAGGGAATTGAACAAACAGAATTGGCTCCCATTTATTCCTCCATTTTTGCTAACAATAATGAAAATACTTCACTGTTTCCATAGCACTTGTAGGTCGTAAATCTTCAAGTGCTCTGAGGGTGGGTGAGTATCATTATCCTTGTTTTAATGGGGGAAACAGGCTCTGCGTGGGAGGGGGCCTTGTCCAATGCCAATGTGACTCGGGCAGTATTGGGAACCAAATACCGTTCCTGCCTTCAAGGCAAAGGTCCCATCCATTAGAGAAGAGTCCTACATCCTTCAATTATATAAATTATGCAATCCTTCAGCCCAGGGTTGCAGTGCCTCTCTTCCCCCACCCCTAAAATAACTCTGCCTCTTAAGCTGTCAGTCCATCCATCTTCAGAATTGGTTGTGGTTTCTCCTCGAGCCATAGGTTCTTCTAGTCTATCACAGCCCCGAATGAGGGTTTAATTTTAATCTGGCTGAGCACCATTAACAAAATGTGCTCAAATGCAGAGTGTCACAGTCTTAAATTCAATCCCAACGCTTTTTCCACTTCAGGAAAAGTGTAGCGACAGGAAAAAGTCAGGTTTATCAATAATCTCTGCCTTTCGGTAGCTGGTTGGAAGGGTGAGCAGATCAAGTGAGAAGATGGTCTAGTTAAAATGATAGAAAAGGAGTCAGGAAATCAGGGTTCTCTTCCAGTCTTTTTCCTGCTCAGTAAACGGGCTAATACTGCTCTACTTGCATGGGTGTTGTGTGAGGCCTAATTCATTACTGCTTGTGCAGTGCACTGAAATCCTTGCTGAGAGAAGGCACAATCTTTTACATGTACAAATTGAGCAGCAAGCAGGGAATTGCTGAAGTTTGTCAGCAGGCCTGACTGCTCCCTGAGAGCTTTCCATGATCGTGCACAGCTAGAAAGTCCACTAGATGGTACTATAACTCCAGTCTGCACTAGAAGCTCCAGCTATAAAATAGGGGAGGAAATACCATCTTAACAGCTGATAGCTGATGCCTCTCTACAGTCAGCCTGCACCACTGCTCCAGTTGAAAGTCTGGCTGGCTAGCTTTTGGGAGAGATGGAGGAGAGATGGTCTTGTAGTTTAAACACAGCAGAACTGGGTTTGGTTTCTGGTTCTGTCTGTGATTTCAGGCAAGTCGAAACATTTTCCTGTGCTGCAGTTGCCCATCTATAAAACACTGTGAAATGTCTCTCTCCCAGCTCTCCTGGGCTTAATAGAGGAGGGGATGTAAAGGGCTTTGAGATCCTCGGATGGAAGTTGTTATAGAAGGGCCAAACATCTCAGTGACTTATGCAGCCTGACTCAAACACAAGGCCACGCTGCTTCTATCTCCTATTTTTTATTTCTTAAAAAAAAAAAATTCTGGCTGTGATGCCCTGAGATGATGCAGAGAGGTTTTACATACAACTCCCTTTTTTGCTGTCTCCTTGCAGGGCCCAAATACAGCTCTTATCCTTTTAAGTCTGGCGCTGCCCCCCAATGAATCATTGCAGGATCTCAACATGCAAAGCAGCTGTTTGGCAGGGGTGCGCGTAATTCGTCTTAATAGCCTCTGGATTTTTTCAATCCCAAGATTCCCTGTGTATGAATGAGAGGGGGCCACCCACTCCTAAAAGCTGCTGGAACTCACAGGAATGTTCTGGAAACTGGGCAGGAGCTGTTCCTAAGCAGAGCCCCTGCGGTTCTATATCCAACCCCCTGCTGAGGCGGCCGTCACATAGTGAAAGTGCCAGCCACTGACATCACTAACCCTCACTGCTGTTCCCTGGGGCCTGCCTCAGAACTTGTTTCCCCAAAATTAGAAATCACTCCCGATCACAGGATCTTGACTTGGCTTGTGGCTCCAAATGCTGGCAGTTTCCTTTCATTTGGCTCACATAAAATATGAATGCTTGATGTTGGGTTGTGTTTTTAATTCCCATCTCTGCCCTAGATTTTATTTAGGTTTATAGATATAATAAGCCTAATCCAACGGGTCTGCCCACCTTGCTATTCTATTCATTGCTTAGTCTTCACAATTAGCAAATACCTTCTTTTCTGTCCCCTGATACCCTAGCCTGCGTGGAAATCCCCAAAGCATGAAGCCTGACCTTTCAGATTGTCAGCTGTTGTCTCTAGGGAGCTCACTGTGACACAGGCCATGCTTGTGAGAGGTAGCGTCTCGAGGGCAATCCCACATCCATGGTGAACCTTAATATTCTCTAGCTAGAGCCTTTGTTTGAAAAGGATTCTACGGAACTTTAAACAAAAAATCTGAAACTGAATTTCCCCTGAGGACCAGGGAAGGAGGGAGGGGGAGAAGATCATGTGCAAAATTAAAATTTCAGAGATGCACACTTTGGGGAGAGGAGAAGAGTCATTGTGTTGAGTGTAGCTCTGCCCCAGTTCCCAGACAGCCAGTCCTGCTCAGCTGCCTCTCATGGGAGGGAGTTCTGAACTAGTCACTGTGCATATGCTGCAATAGTCACAGCATGGCTGTGTGGGTCCACGAGGCCTGGGGGCAATCCTATCCCCCTTGCTTGTGGGGGAAGCTTGCCCAGCTCACTTAGGCCATGTCTATATGAGGTAAGGATGTTAAATTGCAGTTAATTGACTAGCTGAGTAGTCGATGGAATTTCCGTGGGAAGTCCCGCTGACCCTGGGCTGCATGCGGGTGCCTGCTTTGAAATGTACAGGAGTCCCCAGCTGGGGCTTTTGTGCATTTCAAAGCCATGGAGCCTGGGGTCAGCGGAGGACTCTGAGTCCCCCGCTGACCCCGGGCTCCATGCTGCACTGCATGCCAAGATGGCGTTTTAAAGGGGCAGTGCCGAACACCACCTGAGTGTTTCAAAGGAGCAGCACAGCTCAGCTGTGCAGCAGCTGCCCCTTTGAAACGCCATCTGATAGAGGTAGCAAGGGGTGGGGGAGTCGACTAGTCCTTAACATCCTTAATACGAGGAGCACTTTATTGGTAGAGGAGTACCCATGTACTGTGCTGGCACAGTGTTCCTGATGTGCATAACTATTCTGACAGCTGATGTAGCTGCTTCTACACTAGGTATTTCTAGCACAGCAGGGCCTGAGGCGGCGGCCTGGACCATGTGAGAAACAGACTCTCTTCTCTTCCCCCCCTCCCATCCCCAATTCCAAAGGCAACTGTTTGCGATGTTCCCCTGTGTCCGGTGCAGAGTGAGCACGCTGAGGCGGGATGCCAAGGTTCGTGGCTGAGCCCACCAGGAGTCCTGGGCCCAGCTTTGCTGGGGTTCTGAGGGCTCTGCCCTGCAGGAGAAGTTCTCTAGGGCAGCAGGACTGTTTCCCACTTACATTCGTTTAGACCAGCCCTATCTGAGATCTGGTTACTGATTTTCCTGCTTTGGTTGGGTGGGTTTGGGGGAGGCTACCTTCTGCAGGGCTTTTTGCTAACATTAAAGGGCCACAGCTCCAGTGAGCAGCAGCAGAAGGAGCGATGCTGTTTCCTAACCGGACCATCCATCATTGCCGCCTCTAAGTCCGCAGAGGTCTTACGCACCTAATGCTTTCATGCAGCTTGCAGGGAGGAGGGGCAGCCCTCGTCTGTCCCCTAGCTCCGCCTGCTCCGGCACGTTCTGTCGCTAACCCAGCCGGTGCAGAGAACACTTGCTGCCGTTAGCTGGCCTGCAGCATAAACAAAGCCACCAAGGGGGAGCTGGCTTTGGGAACAGCCTTGTGCTATAGGCCTGCCCCCCACCGGGGCAGGTGGGCGAGATGCATTGATTACGTCCCTCTTTCCTCTTCGTTGCCTTGATGTGAGAGTCATGTGGCTGCCCCCCCTCCTCCCTAGGAGATGGAAGAAGCAGCCTCCTGCTTCATTAGGCATCACTCACCTGCTGCGCCTGCTGCTGCCCTGGCTTCTTGCCATATTTATAGGCTAGTGCGTGTAGCTGGGCACAGGGGGCAGGGGGAGGTGCACTCTTAGGCAGGACTGTCATCTGCTGAAGGCTTGAGCGCTGCTGTGATTAAAAGAGGGAAACCGAGGCGGAGGACAGACTAACCGACGGGGGAGGGGCCGCTGACAGCAAGGAGTGAACTCCACTCTCCTTGTTCGGCGTGACTGGGGGGGCTGGTCTGGGCTCGTTCCTGGGGTGTGATGGGGGGCTGGTCTGGGCTCGTTCCTGGG